>JANAVB010010199.1:1902838-2024024 GCA_029216955.1 Iris pallida
ATTATTATTTATTTTAATGGAATTGTGATTTTTAGATTTTATAAATAATTATTTAGTTAATTATTATGGTAGATGATTTCAGCCATGATTGAGTTTTGGAGTATAAGGTGACTAGAAATCGTGGCAGGGATAGTGCCATGGCGTGCTTTGACTAGTGTATTAGCCTTGGTAGGGAAGGCCGAGCCATAGTGATGTCCTAACTAAGAAAATCAGGCCAAGTTGCGACTTAACCCTTACCGAAGATTTATTTATTTATTATTTATATTATTGGGTTTAGGGAACCCGGTTGTACCGGACTAGTCCAGACTGGACCCGAACTGAGCCCAAGCCCATGTAGTCATGTGGCACGTCCAATGACATTCGTATTGATGGAAATTGGTATGGGGGTGTTGTATTTCGTTTTAGATGATTTAATGAATATTTTCTGGTACTCGTAATTAAATATTATAATTATCATTATTAGTTGATATTTATTGACACTGGTATAAAATAGGTCTTTGCACATTTTGGAATTTCTTAGACGGTATATCATGGGATGTACACAATTAGTAATTTATCAAATTTCATTATTATCTATTATTATTTTTATTGTCGAGATTATTGAGATATTATTATATAATATTACTTTATTATTCTGGGTCATATTTATTTCGTTATCCAATAAATGTTATTATATGTGGTCATATTTATATAATAGACTCTACACTAAGAATGGATACTAGTGGGATTTATTTGAGTTATATATATATATATATATATATATATATATATATATATATATATATATATATATATATATATATATATATATATATATATATATATATATATATATATATATATATATATATATATATATACATTAATAAATTAGGAAATATATATATATATATATATATATATATATATATATATATATATATATATATATATATATATATATATATATATATATATAGGCATGTATATATATTTTCCTAATTTATTAATGTATATATATATATATATATATATATATATATATATATATATATATATATATATATATATATATATTATGTATGTGTAGGAATATATAAATAAATAAGTATATATGTATATATATATGTGCATGAGTATTCATGTATATATATAGAGATATATATATATATATTAATGATAGATAGAAATAGAAAAAAAGATATTAAACAAAAAAACAACCAATCAAAGCAGCCCTAAGCCCGGCCCAAGGCCGAGCGCTAAACCCTCCCCCCCCCGACCTGGAAAAACAACAGAACCGCGTACTTATATAAAATAGATCGACAAGAAAGAGAGAGCGAGGAGTTTCAAACAAAACCCTAACCCCGAACCCAGCTATAGGCGACCCCATCCAGGCCCTGCACGCCGCCGAGGGCAGCCGCCGCTGGCCGGAGGCCGGCCACGCGCGCGCATCAGCCGCGCAGTGGCAGCGGTTGCAGCAGCCAAGAAGGCTACTTCGCGAGGCATTTTCGCAACGTATGATCGATCGTTTTGTGAACCGTAAATTCTGGTATGATCTTGATTTAACCCTCTCTAATCCCTATTAATTAGTTTAAATTTTAGTGACCCGAGACTCGAGATAAATCAAGTGGAAGTTGACGAAAAACCTGTTAAAACAGGACACATGTAACAGTCCAAATACCCATATTTGAAGGCAAATTACCGCCAAGCCGTAGCGATAATTAGAAATCTATTTGAAGCCAGTCCTAGACAACCTTTAGGTCTCTGCAACCCAAGTTGCGGAAGTCGATTTCGACGACGGTATGTCAAGAAATCGGATTTCCAAATTGGCGAAAAACCTGTTTTAAAAACAATAAAAACCCTCCGATACGACATGCGTTCCGCCAATCCGGGCAACGTGGTCGCGAACCAAAAGCATCGAAAGGTGCGTAACGGCTTCATGGTCGTGTGGGCTTTGACGGAATTCAAATTGGTCGCGTGTGCGTGACGAATTTGATACGTATCCGTCGAAATTCGCCGTATCGGCCTCTGTGCAGATTTCTCAATTACTTTGTGCACGCTCATCAGATCGAGATGAAACTTGTGCCAGCAGGACCGTATCATTTTTCTGATCCTGTATGCCAATTTGGTCCGATTCTGAGACCGTTGATTGGATCGCCGTTTTGCGGGCCCTATGGTCCGATTCAATGGGCGATTTTGTGCACGGCCTGCCGGAATCCAACTCTGGACATACAGTTGGGTTCGTTTCGGAAAACTGGATCCGTAGACATGTAGTTTGATGACTTTAGAGACCATTGACTCTGGCACGCTTTTTGGTGCAAAGCGGGTCCAACGGCGGACACCGTTTTGACCAAAAATTACCGTTTTGCCCCTGTGTCCAGAATTGGACTTAAGGACAGGCAATCCTAGCTATTTTGACTATTCTAAGAACATTGGTAATGGTTATTTTATCTTTCGGGGACTGTTGTACGAGTTTTGACTATTGTGGCATTCTGAGTGGTTCAGATTATCGGTTACACCAGCACAGGACCACAGGCGAGTACAGTTTATTGTTTATTTTCAGTATTGATCTTTACTATACATCAGTGTTTAGTCGATGGATATGTGATTTTAGTTTTATGTGATTTTGTTCCTTGTTGTGTCGGGAGGTGAAGTACCAACGATGTGTGATCTGACCTTAGACCGTGTAGACAGTGTAGACAGTGATTTATTATTGCAAAGTAGACAGTGTAGACAGTGATTTATTATTGCACTTATATCTTGTAGACCGTGTAGACCGTGATTATTATTGCAGTTAAACTGTGTAGATCGTGATTATTATTTTGTAGACAGTATTTCTTTATTGCAATATTTTCTGTAGACCGTGTAACTGTAGACCGTGTAACTGTAGACCGTGTAACTTTAGACCGTGTAGACCGTGTCACATAATTGTCTCGAGACCGATCACATATCAAAGGTACTTCAGTTGGTCAGTTGGTGAGTATTTTATTGTATTTTATTTTCTGTTCTTGGTATTCAGTTTTATTCTGTCTTTCTTCATTTTCTTTTTATAAATCATGTGTCTAAAGGCTAACCTCTATGATAAAGTCATTTTCATATATTGGAACTGCATTCAGTGAATTGTACTCGTTCCATTCCTGACTGGAAACCATATTTTTCAGGTTAGCCGTGGATTCACTTAGCATGGGAGATACGGGGGTACTTGCAGACAAAAGCCTAGAGACTAGTTAGATGGTCAAGTTATAGTCATTCAATATTTGTACAAGTTTATATTCTTCTGCAAATGTAAAACTTATGATCATTGTAAATTAAATTAATTATGTGAATGAGCATTATTTGTGATTTTGATCTTCATGGCCGTGACAACGTTCTACCGCCGACACTGCGACGTAGGCTGGCTTGGACATGTCTCGTATTCGTTTAAAAAAAATGGGTGCGGGTCATGACAAGTTTTTGTGGTGGCCCATGCAGGTCAGGTTTCGCAAATCATGCGAACTCGTGATAGTACATAAAATTAGTTGTACTATTGCGAGCCTGCGACCAAGAAATGCTCATTCACGAATTAGGATTAATTTAATTTAAGAGAATAACTAGGACTAGGAGTCCCTTATACAAATTTACCGATGGGTAGTCTAGGCCATGCAATTGATGATGAGGGTTATTAATTCAGATAGCTTGCTAGATCCCTATAGACACAATATTTTCTCTTGATATGACGATATGATCCAATGTAGATAGGTTATTCACTTGATGAGACAGGGCTTCATAGAATTGATAATCTAACCTAGATGAATTATTTACTTCCTTCTCTTTGCCTCTTAGATATCATCCTCATATCTTAGTCAAATTGCCTATTTAATTCCTATTTTTGCCCTAAGAGTTATTATTTTATGATATCCATAGATGAACCTCAAGTTAGTTTCGATTCAAAGTTTTCCTCAAAGGTTCGAATACACACAGAATAGGTACTAGAATGGTTGTATTTCTTTGTCTTCAACTATTCCCTCCCTGTTCAATCTTTTATTTTAAAGATTGTGATTGATAGGACAAATATTTATGCCTTATTACATAGTCGACTTGCTTGAATCTCTAGAAGCTCATGAGTTTTTACATATATAGTTAAAAGAAGGTTAGTTAACTCATAATGGCAGGACAGCAGCGCACTGTCGCCATTTATTTAAATTATGGAGACTATGGACTCACTGCAGCCAGCAGCGCACTGGCGAGACACGACCCCTAGAGCTGGAATTTGTTTAAGAAATATAGGTTATAGAATGTTATTAAAAACTATGGCTAGTGGTCCTCTTTGACCATAGTCACACTAGTGTCAATATAAAGTAGAGTATCGGATAGCATGTCACATTTGAATCACGAAACCAAGGGTTTACCACAGCCCGATTTTACGGGCGAGGCGTAGTCCTCGGTGAAATGACTTCAGACGTGATTACAAGTTAGGGATACTATAGAGGATAGGACAGTGCCCTGTGTGTTCCATAAGATCCGAAGCCAATATTAGTAGAAGTTTTGTAAGTTGGGTTGCACGTCTCCCGATCTAGCATTTCGTGGTCCTTGTGATCTATTGACGGGGATATTAATTAACGCTAATAGGTTTACCTAGAATATAAAATTTTGAGGTCCATAACCCATTAGTCGACCAAGGCCTTGGATAAGAAGATAGTAGGGAGGCTGTATAAGCAAGAACACCTGATAAATTTTTGATTCTCACAAAACTCGAACTACTTGTGCCTTCTTTCAAAAATATTGTATACTTGTAATTTGACTATTTTGACCAATGTTGCTATCACAGCCTAGCTTTGCAAGCTCACTCTTTTATCGAGCTTGATTCAAGACATATGTTTATTGGGGACGCCCACTAACATATTGTCTAATCAGAATCAGTGTATTATGGTCTGATCAACCATGATGCATTTGGTTCGCACTTTATTTAATTACCCTATGTGGATTGAGATGTAGATGTCTCTAGGGTCTCATCTACGACTGCTTTGACAATTTCTCTTGAATTATACATTCGTCTTTGAATCACGTAATTGTATTCAGTGACATCTCTCTTGAACTCTTTATTGTTTTGTCTTTCACCGATTAGAAAGACGAAAGCTCGTAATTGATAGATAGATACAGAGTATTCCCATGGCTATGATAGTTGTATATGCAAGTGTAGCTACCATCGGCCAGCTCTATGACTGGAACCTTGCCTTGAGTTACTCGTTCTCCTTTCGACACTAAACCTACTATCTTGATCTTCTGGTCATTGGAGTCCGAGAATGATTAGGATCTTTCCCCTTGACCAAATGCCAACCTAGGAGACTACCTATTCTCCAGAGACCAAATGTTGTGAGCCTATAATCATTTGTTTGAAGCTTGCTTCAACTAGAACCCTTGTGACACTAGTCTGGCAGGTTTGACCACAATAGAAATTCATGACTCAGTTGTTAGAAATCTTTTCATATGATGTGCCTTAGAGTTGGTTACCCCGTCGACAACTCATGTATACTGTGGACGAGTAGGTCATTCTATTTTATCGACCATGTGTCATTGCACACACACTCGTTTTCCAATTATTGAGGAACGACCCTTGACTTGACTTATATCAACCGTATCCCGTTACGCCGTGCCTCATTCTTTATCAACAAGAGTCGGGGTACAGTATCCGGACTTTGAAATTCTTTTGACCTTATTATTCCTAAAACCACGTCCTAGCTTCTAGGGTATGTAGACTGTAAGCCTTCTAAAATTTTGGGATATACAAGGATTATCGATTGATTAGAATGATTCCTCTAGGATGACAATTAGTGCCCCATGGACTCCCACTTTCCATTTAGATCATTTTGTGTCCCCGGCCGTGCCATTAGTATTCGGAGCACGAGACCAGCTGTTACCTTCCAACAAATTTCACATACAATATCTAGGCGAGTCCACCTTCATCTAGGTATATCATGTCCCACACAAACACGTCTCCTTGTACTCTATTTTTATGGTACGACTTTCAGGACAAAAGGACTAGCTATAATCCTTACCATAATCCCTGTGTACTTCCCGACTTCGACTAGAGACTCAACTTCGGCTCGAATCTGTCGACCCAATATATGGTTGTGATCGACTGGAAGCCCACTACGCACATGTCACTAGTATGCCATTTAATTGTGTCTTCTCGTGCTACTTAAACACAAAAGTCACGAAAAATGCATCTCCAGGCCTTATAGAACCTAATTGACCAATCCGACTGCCCAACTAGCTCAACCACTTGGGTGGGACTTATTCCAGGTTACCCTAACCTAGTATAAATAATTTTATCATTGGGATCTTGTCCAGTCAATATAGATTGAAGTCCAAGGTTCATCCAACCAACGATTGATGTCCAATCAGGGAACCCATTAAGACCCAGTAAAACCCATCCATATACCACCATATTGGACTATAAAACCGAACCTTCTGGAATAGGTCCCTATACCCTTTATGTTGTCTCCCCTTCTTAGAATGTGAAGTCGTTCGTAACCCATATTCCATCTACTTGGAAGTCGTGATACGATCTGGTATTGTATTTATATCTCTTACTCGTGTGTTTAAATAACCACGGAAAAGATCACAATCTTGATTTCCCAGATTTCGTTCTATTATGGAAACTGTTTATAATTTCGAGAACGGAACTTCTGTATTGACGGATTGCAAGCTCCTATAAGAATGAAGGGTTCTTAGACTTAGCAAGTAACTGGACTAGAGTAGCCCAATCTAGCAAAATTGGTCAATGGCTCATAGACTTTCTTTCTATCTGTATCCTTGAATACTATCTACTGCTCTTGAAACTTCATTTTTACTTTCGATTGTTCTTCCTTATCTTTATGTCCTTCCTATTTCGGAGCGACGAATGGTCATACTTATTAGAATTTACTAATATTTTTAGCTACTTGTGTAAATTTGTTGCTGGTTAAATTTTAGGTTGTTTGATAGATAGGAGAGGATTATAGATGTCATATACCGTAGATATCTATTGGTAGATATTTTTACAATTAGTTGGAGGATTATAATATTTTAGTGACATAAGATTTGAGGGAGTAGTGTGACCAAAGGTGGGTAGAAGTTCTCGGAGTTTAATAGTTACAAAATGGCTAGGAGGAGGATATAAACTGTTTCGAGGAATTAAAATATTAAATTCGAGAAGATTAAGTTAATGGTAGATTTCCTTTTTGAATTTAAGGAATAGTTACGAATTAGAATTTCGAGGACGAAATTATTTTTAAGGTGGGTAGATTTGTAGCTGCCCTTTCCAGAAATTTGGAATATTTTCTATTATTATTTATTTTATTAGAATGGTGATTTTTAGATTTTATAAATAATTATTTAGTTAATTATTACGGTAGATGATTTCAGTCATGATTGAGTTTTGGAGTACAAGGTGACTAGAAATCGTGGCACGGATAGTGCTATGGCGTGCTTTGACTAGTGTATTAGCCTTCGTAGGGAAGGCCGAGCCATAGTGATGTCCTAACTAAAAAAATCAGGCCAAGTTGCGACTTAACCCTTACCGAAGATTTATTTATTTATTATTTATATTATTGGGTTTAGGGAACCCGGTTGTACCGAACTAGTCCAGACTGGACCCGAACTGAGCCCAAGCCCATGTAGTCATGTGGCACGTCCAATGACATTCGTATTGATGGAAATTGGTATGGGGGTGTTGTATTTCGTTTTAGATGATTTAATGAATATTTTCTGGTACTCGTAATTAAATATTATAATTATCATTATTAGTTGATATTTATTGACATTGGTATAAAATAGGTCTTTGCACATTTTGGAATTTCTTAGACGGTATATCATGGGATGTACACAATTAGTGATTTATCAAATTTTGTTATTATCTATTATTATTTTTATTGTCGATATTATTGAGATATTATTATATAATATTACTTTATTATTCTGGGTCATATTTATTTCGTTATCTAATAAATGTTATTATATGTGGTCATATTTATATAATAGACTCTATACTAGGAATGGATGCTAGTGGAATTTATTTGAGTTTTATGGAGGTATATATATATATATATATATATATATATATATATATATATATATATATATATATATATATATATATATATATAGGCATGTATATATATATTTTCCTAATTTATTAATGTATATATATATATATATATATATATATATATATATATATATATATATATATATATATATATATATATATATTATGTATGTGTAGGAATATATAAATAAATAAGTATATATGTATATATACATGTATATATATAGAGATATATATATATATATACTAATGATAGATAGAAATAGAAAAAAGATATTAAAAAAAACAACCAATCAAAGCAGCCCCAAGCCCGGCCCAAGGCCGAGCGCTAAACCCTCCCCCCCGACCTTGGAAAACAACAGAACCGCGTACTTATATAAAATAGATCGACAGGAAAGAGAGAGCGAGGAGTTTCAAACAAAACCCTAACCCCGAACCCAGCCATGGGCGACCCCATCCAGGCCCTGCGCGCCGCCGAGGGCAGCCGCCGCTGGCCGGAGGCCGGCCACGCGCGCGCATCAGCCGCGCAGTGGCAGCGGTTGCAGCAGCCAAGGAGGCCACTTCGTGAGGCGTTTTCGTAACGTGTGATCGATCGTTTCGCGAACCATAAATTTTGGTATGATCTTGATTTAACCCTCTCTAATCCCTATTAATTAGTTTAAATTTTAGTGACTCGAGACTCGAGATAAATCAAGTGGAAGTTAACGAAAAACCTGTTAAAATAGGACACATGTAACAGTCCAAACACCCATATTTGAAGGCAAATTATCGCCAAGCTGTAGCGATAATTAGAAATCTATTTGAAGCCAGACCTAGACAACCTATAGGTCTCTGCAACCCAAGTTGCGGAAGTCGATTTCGACGACGGTATGTCAAGAAATCGGATTTCCAAATTGGCGAAAAACCTGTTTTAAAAACAATAAAAACCCTCCGATACGACGTGCGTCCCGCCAATTCGGGCGACGTGGTCGCGAACCGAAAGCATCGAAAGGTGCGTAACGGCTTCGTGGTCGTGTGGGCTTTGATGGAATTCAAATTGGTCGCGTGTGCGCGACGAATTTGATGCGTATCCGTCGAAATTTGTCGTATCGACCTCTGTGCAAATTTCTCAATTACTTTGTGCACGCTCATCAGATCGAGATAAAACTTGTGCCAGAATGACCGTATCATTTTTCTGGTCCTGTATGCCAAGTTTGATCCGATTCTTAGACCGTTGATTGGATCGCCGTTTTGCGGGCCCCACAGTCCGATTCAATGGGCGATTTTGTGCACGGCCTGCCGGAATCCAACTCTGGACATACGGTTGGGTTCGTATCGGAAAACTGGATCCGTAGACATGTAGTTTGATGACTTTAGAGACCGTTGACTCTGGCACACTTTTCGGTGCAAAGCGGATCCAACGGTGGATACCGTTTTGACCCAAAATTACCGTTTTGCCCCTGTGTCCAGAATTGGACTTAAGGACAGGCGATCCTAGCTATTTTGACTATTCTAAGAACATTAGTAATGGTTATTTCAGCTTTCGGGGGCTGTTGTACGAGTTTTGACTATTGTAGCATTCTGAGTGGTTCAGATTATCGGTTACACCAGCACAGGACCACATGCGAGTACAGTTTATTGTTTGTTTTTAGTATTGATCTTTACTATACATCTGTGTTTAGTCGATGGATATGTGATTTCAGTTTTATGTGATTTTGTTCCTTGTTGTGTCGGGAGGTGAAGTACCAACGATGTGTGATCTGACCTTAGACCGTGTAGACAGTGTATACAATGATTTATTATTATAAAGTAGACAGTGTAGACAGTGATTTATTATTGTACTTATATCTTGTAGACCGTGTAGACCGTGATTATTATTGCAGTTAAACTGTGTAGATCGTGATTATTATTTTGTAGACAGTGTTTCTTTATTACAATATTTTTTGTAGACCGTGTAACTGTAGACCATGTAACTTTAGACCGTGTAGACCGTGTCGCATAATTGTCCCGAGACCGATCATATATCAAAGGTACTTCAGTTGGTCAGTTGGTGAGTATTTTATTGTATTTTATTTTCTGTTCTTGGTATTCAGTTTTATTCTGTCTTTCTTCATTTTCTTTTTATAAATCATGTGTCTAAAGGCTAACCTCTGTGATATAGTCATTTTCATATATTGGAACTGCATTCAGTGAATTGTACTCGTTCCATTTCTGACTGAAAACCATATTTTTCAGGTTAGCCGTGGATTCACTTAGCATGGGAGATACGGGGGTACTTGCAGACAAAAGCCTAGAGACTAGTTAGATGGTCAAGTTATAGTCATTCAATATTTATACAAGTTTATATTCTTCTGCAAATGTAAAACTTATGATCATTGTAAATTAAATTAATTATGTGAATGAGCATTATTTATGATTTTGATCTTCATGGCCGTGACAGCGTTCTACCGCCGACACTGCGGCGTAGGCTGGCTTGGACATGTCTCGTATCCGTTTAAAAAAAACGGGTACAGGTCGTGACAGGCCGCCCGCCTCGGAGCTCCAATGGTCAAAGCCCTGGCTGCCGGGGCTGGGGCTGACGACTGGTTCATCTGGCTATGAGATCGCTTTCGACCTTCGGTCCTATCCACGATCCTCTGGAAGGTATATTCATGCCTCTGGCTACCCTCAATACTGCATCAAAGGTCTGATGCTCAAACTGCTCTACCGCCAACAAAATCTCTAGGTGGAGCCCCTGCTGGAACCACTGGGCTCTATCGAACTCGGTCGCCACCAAGGTGGGAGCAAACCGACTAAGCCCTGGAGAACTCGGCCGCATATCCATCGACCGTCCTACCCATCTGCTTCAGATTGGTGAACCTCGTTTGTAGATCATACCGAGCTACAACATCAAAATACTTGGTCTGGAATCTCTCCCTGAATACTGCCCAGGCAATAGGGGCCACTAATCCAATGGCCTGCACCGTCCACCAGCTGCGGGCAAGATCCAATAGATGTAGGTGCACCACGGCCACCTTCTCGTTCTCTGGAGTCCTGGCTGCTTCTAGAATCACCTCTATGTCCTGAAGCCATGCATCTGCAGCGATCGCATCTTCACCGCCGTCGAAGAAGGGAGGGTTCAAGCGCTTGAAGCCTTGGCCGCGCTATTACCCCGATGACCTCCTCTGGTCAAAGCGTCTGCCACCGCTTGGTGCAAGGCATCTTCTCGACGATCCTGGAAGGCTAATAGTGACCTGATGAGACCCACCAAAGTGCCATCATCAGGCTCTGCAGGCTGGACGGGCTGAACTGGTGGCTCTCCTCCAGTAGGCATGACTCTGGAGGCTACTCCTGAATGTTGGGCTTGATCTCCGGGTTGCTGCTGGTCCATGGGAGGTGCTCCGCCTTGCTGATCGGCAGGTCCAGGAATAATACCGCTGAAGAAGACGACATAGGGAATAATAAGGAAGGACCAGGACAGATCAACGATACAAGCATGTGATCAGGTCAAGATTACAGGGATTCAGAAGATACAAGCAGAGATCAAGGGCGAGTGCTGATTGAGACTTCTATTCGGTAACCCTCACATATCTTGATTTACAAGACCTGTATGGCCACCACTTAAACCATGTCACGTCCCAGAACCAGAATACTGGAGAGCGAGGGCATACATAGCCAGCTACATATAATGAAATGGAATCCACCTCACTATACGGTCACGGCTGTCTAGATATATGAGGGTTTAACTACAATCCATCAGTCTCCTATGGTCAATAACAAGCCTAAATGTCTCAATCTCAAGCAAGCAAGTAAAGTTACAAGATGTAAGATCACCAGATATACAATGGTAAGGCGTCCCAAATATTACATATTCAGCTGATCATGAAGCTAGTCGTTACAAAATGTAAGGACTAGCAAGAGTTTAGTAATACATGATCAACCCTAGGATCTGTCAATCATGTTACAGCCCGTAGACGGACAGTAAATAAAGGTGCAATACGAGCTAACACGTGCTCGCCGGCTAAACGTCTCAAAAGAATAATTTTTACAATAAAGTGCAAGAACAAAAAGAAATCCACTCGTTGCCAGGGTTACGCCTGGTGGTCACCATCGGGCTGGAAGACAGGTGGATCCTCTGGTGCTGCTCCGATATCTGGCCACACAAAACCAGCTGGGTCAGACCCCATAAAAAGCAAGTGTCACAAAGGAGGCTTCACTTAGGAACTAAAACCAGCATATCACAATAGAATATTAAAGGAAATAAATAAAGAACTGATAATAATAGAGATAACAACAGTAAACTGAGTACGATGAACCATTCAAGTAACCAGGTCACAACCCTTAAACCAGACAAGGACCGGGGTTGCAGCCCTTCACCTGAATAGAAATCCGTCTCAAATACTATTGGTACAGTAAAGACAATAATGAAGAGAGGACACAGAACTGCTCTGGGAGCCAGGTTATAACCCTGAAACCAAACAAGGACCGAGGTTGTAACCCTTCGCATGAACAGAACTGGACCCCCGATCTTTATCGCTAAGGCCAGTATAAATAACCATGGTATTAAGGTAAGGTAAAACATGACGAACATGGCATGGGGTTGCAATAAGACAATAAACGAAGAGATGACACAAAACTGCTCTGGGAGCCAGGTTATGTTACGCCCCGAGTCGACAAACCGTTCGTCCCCGGTGTTACTTTGTCGATTCGATCGTCCTCGCTAAGGCGTGATGCCGCACGAGCCTGGAATTGCGCTCGTGCAAGGCAAGATGACAAGTTCTCAAATGGTTATCTTTTCATTTTGATATTAATATGCCAAGTCGAAACTTCATAATTCACATCAGAATATAAGACGCAGTATAGGAAGATAGAAATGCTTTTCATTCATAGCTTGCAACGAAGTGCAAGTCGTAATTACATTGGATGCCGTTGCGGCTATATTGATTGAAAACATAAAGAAAATACATTCGACAAGTTGCCTGAACTACGCTTGCCGTCCCATACATTCGCCCCTTTATACAAAGCCGTCGACTTGAATTGGCTTCAAAATACTTCAGCATAGGAAGAGCTTCAAAATGCCTCTCCGTACTTCAGCTCCAGTTTAGTTGAACGCGCCCGTCGCACCTGGGGAAATTGGGGGAATAGGATTAGCACACTTGCTAAGTGGACGAGACGAACCCACTCGTCTAAACCGACTCTGATTGTTAGGGTAGGCATGCTTTAGAGTTGTCTTTCTATTAGAACTAAATGAATTCAGTTCATATTCGATAGCCATCTTTGCGTAATAAAGCATACAGTAAACCATAGCAGTTTATCATATTTCTTACCACGGCCGTGCTCGTCCCTGCATGAAAATAGAGATAATATTTACACCTGCATAAGATAATAGGTGAGCATGCTACTATCTTATATGCGGTCATTGATGTTACACATCACATGGGACTATCTCAATGGCATTTCGGCCCCCTCAGTCTAGGTTGCAAGCCTGACTGACGGTTCCGAAATGCATCAGTGCCGAAGCACGATTAATCATTCCTCCTAGGTCGAGTCAATTCCGATGCCCCGGATATCGATTCGAGGAAAATATCAACTTGTGCACAAGCTGTCCATGACCATACCAATGCGTGAACAGTTTATATATGCAACCAGTTTTGTATAGCGCGGACAGTATTGAACGATATTATCATTTCTCTCAACTCATGCAACGTTTCATTTTCCCCAAGCCGTACTCCGATTTAGCATCCCGTAGGCACCAAATTGTCCGAGGCATCATAACCCACGATCGACGTTTCATAATATTTTGCAGCACGTAAAATAGTCTATCTTTTTACTAGAACCTTAAACTTTCTGGTTTATGTGATAGACTTGTATTTTCAGAGTGAATTTCTCTAAATCGATACGTTTTCTCGAGTTCTTGGACTTAGTGGATTGGCATGCAATTAACTTGGCATCGTTCGATTTGAATGAATTTGAAGCAAGGAATAAGTTTACGGAACAGAGTAGAAAAGAAGGGGCCGAATCACCCACCGATTACTTTGCTTCGTGCCGATCGTCCAAGCGCTACGCAACGTCAATCCTTAGTTACGCGAGCTCCTGCAATGGCACCAACACTTTGTTAGATTTCCTTCTTTTCCCCTTGCATCGAAATTTGTAATTGCATCCATGAAAACGACGCGAAAGCACTTCAATCAAGCCCAGCGGCAAAGCTCCAAGAAAACCATACAGCAGTCCGGTCCTGTCGAAGGGACTCTTATAGAGAGCTCACTCGCCGAGACGCAGCCCGCTGCATCTAGGACTTATTCCAACAGAAGTCGTTCCATTAGTTGGATCGATTCTCGTAACTTCCATCCAAATCGATTTGAATCGATGCCGCAAGGCGTTAACGTTTACCAAGCTTAGCGATCGAGTCAGATGGCCATCTAAGTTCCCGGCCGATCTGACTCGGCGCAAGCATATTATGAAGTTCCGTCGCCTATCGAAAGCGGGGCGCTACATAATATACCACTAAGAAAAAGTTTCATCCCAAAACTTAAGAACAAGGGTCTGACCTTAATTTAGACAAACAACGCGGGGTACTTCTCTTTCATCTCCGCCTCCATCTCCCATGTCGACTCCTCGACTGAATGGTTCCGCCAAAGTACGCGGACCAAGGACATCGACCGATTTCGCAGCACCTTCTCCTTGCGGTCCAAAATTTGAATAGGCTCCTCCGAGTAAGACAAGTCAGTACGTAGCTCCAACTGATCGAAGCTAACCATATGACTTGGATCGTGCACGTATTTTCGAAGTTGTGAAACGTGGAAAACATCGTACACATCAGCTAAGGCAGGAGGTAGTGCGATCCGATAAGCAACCGTCGTAACTCGCTCAATGATCTCGAAGGGGCCTACAAATCTTGGGCTCAACTTGCCTTTAACGCCGAACAGCATCACACTGCGCATGGGCGTTACTTTCAGAAACACATGGTCCCCGACCAAGAACTCTAGCGGTCGTCGACGAAGATCTGCGTAGCTCTTTTGTCGACTTTGCGCGATGCGGAGTCTATCTCGAATCAAGCGGACTTTTTCGATGGCCTGCTCCACCAATTCTGGTCCAAGCACTTGTCGCTCTCCGACTTCATCCCAGCATATCGACGAACGGTACTTCCTCCCGTAGAGCGCTTCGTATGGAGCCATCTGAATGCTCGACTGATAACTATTGTTATACGCAAACTCCGCAAGCGGCAAATGCGTATCCCAACTAGTCTTTAGGTCGATCGCACACAGACGCAACATATCTTCTAAGATCTGATTGACCCTCTCTGTTTGACCGTCTGTTTGGGGATGGTACGCCGAACAAAAGTTTAGTTTGGTCACCATCGCCGCTTGGAGGCTCGTCCAGAAACGCGACAGGAATCGCCCATCTCTGTCCGAAATTATAGAGGCCGTTACCCCGTACAGTCGAACAATTTCATCGACGTAGATTTGTGCTAACCGATCGATGCTCCATCCTACTTTAATTGCGATGAAGTGAGCCGACTTGGTCAATCTATCAACAATGACCCAAATCGCGTCATTCCCCCGCGGCGTCTTTGGAAATCCTACAATGAAATCCATCGAGATATTGTCCCACTTCCACTCGGGAATGGCGATGTTCTGCAGCTCGCCGCCTGGCCGTTGGTGTTCTGCCATCACCTGCTGACATGCCATGCATTGCGATACGAACGTAGCCACGTCTTTCTTCATGCCGTGCCACCAAAAGTTTGTGCACAAGTCCTTGTACATCTTGGTGCTTCCAGGATGTAACGAGTACTTCGTATAATGTGCCTCCGTCAGAATTTCTTTTCTGAGTTCGGCAGTTTCAGGAACGCAAAGCCTTCCCTTTAGTCGCATCGTCCCGTCTCTGTCTTCCGCAAAGTCAGTCGCCCTTTCCGTTGAAATCAGCTCGCGTATTTTCTTCAGGAATGAGTCGTCCTCCTGTGCGGTCTTTATCTTGCTAAGCAGGCTCGATCCTAACTTCAGCTGAGCTAGGTGCAGGTGTCGATACTCAATTCCGAGTTCGATACCCATCGCTTCAAGGTCTCGCTGTATCTCCTTGTTTATGGCCAGTGTTCCCATAAACATTTTGCTGAGTGCGTCAGCCACCACGTTTCCCTTGCCCGGTGTATACTCGATCGTTAGCTCGTAATCTTTTATGAGTTCGAGCCAACGTCGCTGTCGTAGGTTGAGTTCCCGTTGCGTAAATAAGTACTTCAGGCTTTTGTGATCTGTGTAGATTCTGCATGCCACACCATAGAGGTAGTGCCGCCATAACTTCAACGCAAAGACGATCGCCGCCAATTCTAGGTCGTGCGTCGGGTAGTTTTTCTCGTGCTGTTTCAACTGTCGTGAAGCGTAGGAGATGACTTTGTCTCTCTGCATAAGTACGCACCCGAGGCCAGTTCTCGATGCGTCGCTGAATATCTGAAAGCCTTCTGGACCGTCGGGAAGTGCAAGGATTGGAGCTGAGACGAGCCGTTGCTTCAACTCTTGAAAGCTGGATTCACAGTCGTCGCTCCATTCAAATACTACTCCCTTCTGGGTGAGGCGAGTCAGAGGCGATGCTAGTTTTGAAAAGCTTCGCACGAACCTACGATAGTAGCCCGCTAAGCCCAGAAAACTCCGAATATTGCTAGCCGAGGCAGGTCGTTTCCAATCCACCACCGCATCAATCTTCTTTGGTCCACTGCGACACCTTCGGCAGAGATTACGTGCCCGAGGAATGTCACGCTACTCATCCAGAACTCGCACTTACTCTGCTTGGCGTACAATTTGTTTTCACACAGAATCTGCAGTACCGTCTTCAAATGTTCCGCATGTTCTTCACGATTCTTTGAGTAGACAAGGATATCGTCGATGAATACGACTACAAATTTATCTATTTGAGGTTGGAAGACTCGGTTCATCAGATCCATGAATAGACCTGTCAAGTGGGCCGGGCCGGGCCGGCCCGGGCCCGGGCCTCTTGGGCCCATAAATTGTAGTGGGACGGGCCGGGCCGGGCCAAGGGTTAAAAATCTCGGCCCAGCCCGGCACGTGACCCATGGCACAATGGGCTTCGGGTCGGGCCGGGTCGGGCTGGGCCGTGCCGGGCTTGATTGGCACGTGAAATTTGGACATTCAATTTTGTTTTTCTTCTCAAATTTTTTTCATATTAAATACAATTATTTTTTAAACACAAAAGATTGAACATCCAACATGTTTTCATATATTCTTTTCAACACTCACATATATTTACGTAGATTAACATACCATAATAACATGATTAAGTTTTCTAAATATTAATAACAACCATTTTTTGATATAGAAACTACTTAGATTCTTATTTATTTGGGTGGGCCGTGCCGGGCCGGGCTTCGGGCCGTGCCGTGTCGTGCTTGGGCTTCGTGCCGGGCCTATGTTATGGGCCGATATATGTGGCCCGGCACGACCCAATATATGGGGCCGGCCCGGGCCCATGATTAATCGGGCCGGGCCGGCACATGTGCCAAATTTTCGGGCCGGGCTCGTGCCGGGCTGGGCCGGCCCGGCCCAATTGACAGGTCTATCCATGAACGCGGTTGGGGCATTCGTCAAACCGAACGGCATGACGAGGAATTCGTAATGACCATATCGAGTGCGGAAGGCAGACTTCGATATGTCGTCGGACTTGATCTTCAATTGATGATAGCCTGAACGAAGATCGATTTTTGAAAATATTGCCGCGCCTTGCAGTTGGTCAAACAAGTCGTCGATTCGTGGCAAAGGATACTTGTTTCGGACGGTCGCCTTGTTGAGTTCCCGATAGTCGATGCATAGCCGCAACGACCCATCCTTCTTCTTCACGAACAGTACGGGAGCTTCCCACGGAGAGACGCTAGGGCAAATAAATCCGCGGTCTAGCAACTCTTGTAATTGCACATTCAGCTCCTTCAGTTCTGCTGGAGCCATTCGGTAAGGCGCCTTCGATATTGGCCGTGTATCCAGAAAGGTGTCGATGCTGAATTCAATTTTTTGATCCGACGGCATCCCCGGCATCTCGTCAGGAAAAACGTCGGGAAAATCTGCCACAACATCAGTCTGTATTGTGTTTGTGTTATCCATCCGCGTGTCTCGAACTGATGCCAAGTATCCCGCACAGCCGGAACGTAGCATACGCCTCGCCGAGATTGCCGATACCATCATCGCCGTCTTCGAGCCCGTACCACACGAATATGAGAACTCTGTCTCGCCAGGAAGACGAAACACCACTCTCTTCTCCGCGTACTCGATCGTTGCACGACAAGCGCCCAACCAATCCATGCCCAGGATTATGTCGTAATCTTTGATGTCTAGCACGACGGCATCCAAGGATAGATATCTTCCTCCGACACAAATATGGCCATCCCTACAAATAAAGTTTGCAGGCATATCGACTCCCGACGGAGTGCTAACGCTAATATCTATATCTAGTGATTGCATGGTTATTTTATTTTCTTTCGCATAATCAGCAGATATAAAGCTATGCGTCGCACCCGAATCGAATAGAACTCGAGCAGGTATATCTTTGTAGAGTAATATACCTGTTATAACTGTTTCGGACGCAAGCGCCTCGTCCCGAGTTAAGGCATAAACTCGGCCTTGAGCTCCGTGGCGTTGGTTCTGTTGGTTGACGGGCACCGCATTCGCGCCTTGCAGTATCGGCGCTTTATGCGGATTCAGAATGTTCCTTGGTGGGTTATATTGATTCTGAACTTTCTGCGGGCAATACGTTGCTATGTGGCCTACCTCGCCACACTTGAAGCAGGCCCTTGTCAAGCAATCAGTGGTTCGGTGCCCACGCCTACCGCATCTACTGCAATGTGGTCCGCCATGGCCCCGGTTATCGAATATGTTCGGACGTTTAGATATTCCCGATCCCCCGGCGTCGTTAGGATGCTTGTTGAAGTTGTTACGAACGACAGGCACGACCCTTTGCGACATACGGCCAAAGATCCGCTCGCTATCAAGTGCGGCTTCGTAGGATTCACGATATGTTTGGCATCGTTGGTTCATGACGTCCCTACGCAGTTCTTCGTTGAGGCCTTGCTGAAAACGCTCACACCATTCTTCTTTGTTGGGCAGGAAGGCGCCGGCAAATTTTGCAAGTTTCGAGAAGCTTGCATCATAATCTTTAACACTCATATTCCCCTGCCTCAACATCATGAACTCATCCGTCTTCTGTCGACGGATGGCGCGAGGAACGTACTGCTCAAGGAAGGCTGTCTTGAACATTTCCCAAGAAATCTTTTTGTTGGAATCGGTTTCACAGATCTCTTGTTTCTTCGCCGCCCACCAGTCATGTGCTCTTAGTTGTAACTGCAGCGCCGCACAGGCCACCCTCTGGGACCCTTCGATGCAGAGGAGATCGAACAAGTCCTCCATCTCTGCGAGCCATCCTACTATCACGTCGGGCTCTGCTCGGCCGTTGAACTTTGGCGGGTTTATTTTGCGAAACTCCTTCACTTTGAACATGGAAGGAGAGTTCATCATTTGCGGGGAGCCATCTTCCTCCTCGTCTTCTTCTTGATCACCTTGCTTTTCCTCGGGCTCTTCGTCCGTCGTCTTGGTATTGCCCGCCATTCTGCTCACTATCTGAGTCAGGGCATTCATCTGTTTTTGTTGCACCTCAAATTGGGCTTTGAATTATGACTGAAGCTGTTGCTGCTGCAGTTCCATCAACTGTAGCATCTTCTCTATAGTCGTCTCGCTAGGGCCAGTGCTTTTTGTGCTCGACGTACTATCGACGGTTTGGGTTGTTGGGCCGGCAATTTTCTTATCTCGCTTAGTCATTCCTACAAATAGTGTAAACCCGTAAGTATTTTTCAAAAATATCTACGGGCTTACCTGTATGGAACTTGTATTTCACGCAGCATGCCGACAAGCAATCGATCAAGCCATCGCAACGGACATTCCAACAATGAAACATCTTTCGAATATCCGAGGAAACATAACTGTGCTCTGATGCCAATTTATCACGCCCCGAGTCGACAAACCGTTCGTCCCTGGTGTTACTTTGCCGATTCGATCGTCCTCGCTAAGGCGTGATGCCGCACGAGCCTGGAATTGCGCTCGTGCAAGGCAATGACAAGTTCTCAAATGGTTATCTTTTCATTTTGATATTAATATGCCAAGTCAAAACTTCACAATTCACATCAGAATATAAGACGCAGTATAGGAAGATAGAAATGCTTTTCATTCATAGCTTGCAACGAAGTACAAGTCGTAATTACATTGGATGCCGTTGCGGCTACATTGATTGAAAACATAAAGAAAATACATTCGACAAGTTGCCTGAACTACGCTTGCCGTCCCATACATTCGCCCCTTTATACAAAGCCGTCGACTTGAATTGGCTTCAAAATACTTCAGCATAGGAAGAGCTTCAAAACGCCTCTCCGTACTTCAGCTCCAGTTTAGTTGAGCGCGCCCGTCACACCTGGGGAAATTGGGGGAATGGGATTAGCACACTTGCTAAGTGGACGAGACGAACCCACTCGTCTAAACCGACTCTGATTGTTAGGGTAGGCATGCTTTAGAGTTGTCTTTCTATTAGAACTAAATGAATTCAGTTCATATTCGATAGCCATCTTTGCGTAGTAAAGCATACAGTGAACCATAGCAGTTTATCATATTTCTTACCACGGCCGTGCTCGTCCCTGCATGAAAATAGAGATAATATTTACACCTGCATAAGATAATAGGTGAGCATGCTACTATCTTATATGCGGTCATTGATGTTACACATCACATAGGACTATCTCAATGGCATTTCGGCCCCCTCAGTCTAGGTTACAAGCCTGACTGACGGTTCCGAAATACATCAGTGCCGAAGCACGATTAATCATTCCCCCTAGGTCGAGTCAATTCCGATACCCCGGATATCGATTCGAGGAAAATATCAACTTGTGCACAAGCTGTCCATGACCATGCCAATGCGTGAACAGTTTATATATGCAACCAGTTTTGTATAGCGCGGACAGTATTGAACGACATTATCATTTCCCTCAACTCATGCAACGTTTCATTTTCCCCAAGCCGTACTCTGATTTAGCGTCCCGTAGGCACCAAATTGTCCGAGGCATCATAACCCACGATCGACGTTTCATAATATTTTGCAGTACGTAAAATAGTCTATCTTTTTACTAGAACCTTAAACTTTCTGGTTTATGTGATAGACTTGTATTTTTAGAGTAAATTTCTCTAAATCGATACGTTTTCCCGAGTTCTTGGACTTAGTGGATTGGCATGCAATTAACTTGGCATCGTTCGATTTGAATGAATTTGATGCAAGGAATAAGTTTGCGCGACAGAGTAGAAAAGAAGGGGCCGAATCACCCACCGATTACTTTGCTTCGTGCCGATCGTCCAAGCGCTACGCAACGTCAATCCTTAGTTACGCGAGCTCCTGCAATGGCACCAACACTTTGTTAGATTTCTTTCTTTTTCCCTTGCATCGAAATTTGTAATTGCATCCATGAAAACGACGCGAAAGCACTTCAATCAAGCCCAGCGGCAAAGCTCCAAGAAAACCATACAGCGGTCCGGTCCCGTCGAAGGGACTCTTATAGAGAGCTCACTCGCTGAGACGCAGCCCGCTGCATCTAGGACTTATTCCAACAGAAGTCGTTCCATTAGTTGGATCGATTCTCGTAACTTCCGTCCAAATCGATTTGAATCGATGCCGCAAGGCGTTAACGTATACCAAGCTTAGCGATCGAGTCAGATGGCCATCTAAGTTCTCGGCCGATCTGACTCGGCGCAAGCATATTATGAAGTTCCGTCGCCTATCGAAAGCGGGGCGCTACAGGTTACAACCCATAAACCAAACAAGGACCGGGGTTGTAACCCTTCGCCTGAACATAACTGGAGCCCCGATCGTTATTGTTAAGGCATGTATCAATAATCATGTCATATCACAATCTTGTACAGGATCAGGATAAGACTAAGCTGGAATAAATTCCATCCAATCAATCACGGCCAATCAAGAGTACGACTTGATACTTTTAACTAACTAGGGTTATCACAGGCCTAGTTATTAGCAAGATGCAATGAGATTATCCCAACAACCACAAGCCCTGCAGACCATCCGGTTATCCAGGTCGAATATCCGTTTATGAAGAATGCAACACGTGACTGTGTGCTAGAAATGTGTCCTACTCGTCGGTAGGCTACAAGTCCACTTAATGCGCCCAGATAACGGGATTGCCTGTAGCTGGGAATCTCTTCATGTCTACTGAATTATTCTAGTTTATTAGCCTTAGTCAATTACTGTAGGTATCCCTGACCGTGGTACTCAGGGATCCCTATCCTAGACATGATGCAAGACAGTACTGGTTTATTTGTACAAACGTAATCGCCCACGGTATCCAGGTTATTCAATTCTGTCATGACATGCTAGCCGTCGCAACAGCATTCGAGATATATATTATGTCAAATTCACTGTCAAGAGTACGCCACGACGGGCCACTATTATGTCATATCATTTGTCAAAAGTGTACCACAACTGGTCACTGTTTGCAAAAACAAAAGTTGAAGAACTTTATTGATACAAACTTTGTAAAAGATTACAATTTGAATTCTGGGAATGGTACAACTGTAGGAATCCAATCTAGATGACGATTGCTTTATCCCTTGGACGATGTGAACTTTGAAGACGGAGCCTCTGAAGTTGAAGACAACTCTGGAATTGAAGGCAAAAAGCCTCGAAAGTTGAAAGCAAAAGCCTCAGAAGAATGCAGCAGCACTTGGGCAAGAACTTCTGGACTCTCTGATCTTTGAAGTCTGATCTCTGATCTCTGATTCTTGATCCCCCCTCTGAATGGAGACTTGAAACTCTATTTATAGAGTTCTGAGAAATAACTAACTTTTAGTTATTCTGGACTGCGCAGGATGGTTTGCGCAGCAATTGGATTGCGTAACAGTGGACTGCGCAGGCAGTTGCTAGATCATGGGCCAACTGTCTTGGACACATGGCATTATTTGATTGAAATACGCATGATCATGTATAGACGGTTTCCACATAATGAACAAATGATGGCATGAATGCCACGTGCATTTTTGTCATTTATGTTGATAGAACGCGCAACCTGTATTGCGCTGACTTTGGATTGCACAGGCATAGACTGCGCAGGAATGGATTGCGCCAACATGGATTGCGCCAACATAGATTGCGCTGCCAGCTGTCCTCGAGCGCCGTGCTGCACGATTAAACGAATGGTCGCCTCGTTCTTCGTGCTGTCAGCTGTCAGAAGATTTGATTTGTGTCAGGTAATGATGATGATCTGCCACGTCAGCCTGCGTGCTTGGGAGTGTGCGCAATCTAGTATGCGCAATCTATTTGCTGCACAAACTAATGTCTGCGCAGTTCATTTGAAAGATTCATTTCTTGATCTTCATGACTTTGTTGATGTGTGCAACTTGATTTTTTAGGACCTACAAGACCCCCTTCAAAGTTTTCGAAAGTTGAATTTATTTAAAATTTTAAAATACTTTGAATTTTTGAAATTGAAATCAATTTACGCATGTAGTGAGCTGTCTGCGCAATCTGAGAGATTAGCCCCATTTTTAGGCACAATCTAAGGCGGCCGTTACGATTTGAAAAACTATAAATAGCTCTTCAATTCCTTTGAAGTGTTCTTTACTTGCTTTCTTCGTACACTTGAGAGAAAATTTTCTGAGCTCTTTCTTCCTTTCTTCTCCGACGATCTCAATGGCTCCCCGATGATCCACTGCCGCTGCTAAGGGCAAGGCCCCCGCCGAGTCATCGGCTAGGGCTGCGCGACGTGCATCTCGTCACGAAACTGCTCATCCAGCAATGATAGATAGATGACCTAATCAAAAACCCTTTTTAGGGTTTTGATTTCACTGTTTCTTCAAAATCCATCTCTTTTTAGAGATAGGATCATACTGCGCCACCCTTTTTAGGGTTCTGGTTGCACAAATCAGTTCATTCTTTATATTTATGAAGGACGACTCTCTGCGCAATCGGTTGAACTGCGCTGACAAAAGTCAGCACAACTTGCTGATTTGTGGGAGACTGTCAGCGCAAACTGATGACTGTTTGTTTGCGCAATCTGATTATTCGCGCAATCTGATATTGCGCAATTTGATTTTGCGCAATCTAATATTTGCGCAAACTGAATCTTTGACTTTGACTTATACTGAAAAATTTTGTTTTCTCTGTCTGATGCAGTTAATACTAGAGAAGATCCAGAATATGAGAACTTCGTAGGGACCCTTTCATAATCAGAATATAAAGAGGACCTATCACATGTGCACTATCCTCAATATGATCTGCCAACCTCCCGTCAGGCCATTTTGATATCTCAAGATAATGAGACACTACAATGTTTGATGAATGGACAGCCTCTGGAATCAGCAGACGCTGTCATACACAAGAAGCCATTATTCCTGTTCGGTGAAGCTTTTGAGAAAAGTTCTCAACCGAGACCAAGGATGGAAGAAAGGATTGTCCATCAGACGGATAGATCATTCTCGATACCAAATGTTCCACGCTGCCTCCCCTTATCCCGGTATGCTCATGCGAGCTATCCGAGGAAGATGGAATGGAACCTTACACCGTTCCAAGATGCCCGTCCAGGAAGGATTTTTGTGAAGAAGGGGCCGAGCAAGAAGGATATATTCTACAGTTCTTCAGAACGGTACAGTGTCTTGCTGAAACCCGGTTGTATTCTGCCGGAGAATTCTTCCTTGTTAATGCCCGTCAGAAATCCAATTTTCGCAAATGAGTTTGCGAAGGTCGAAGGAAAATATCCTGAGCAGGACATCAGACTAACTGGATTGGTGAATCCAGATTTTAAAAGATGGAGCTGCATAGCAAATTAGATTCTGACCAATTTTGAAAACAAACTCCAGCAAATCAACTTGTACCAAGCAGTGCATGCCACTGTCTATGGTTTTGCTCCGAACCCGCACCTGTTCTTGGCTCTAGCAGAGAGGTACAATTACAGAACAGGGACCTTCATGACTCCCGGCGGAGAAATCGGGTTTGCACTTCATGAGATGCAGTATATCTCTTATTTGCCAATGGGAGATGTCCCATATGAAGAATTTGTCCCAACCAATGATGAGTTGGACAGACTCCGGAGAGAGAATGCAGAAATGGTAGCAGTCTTCGAGGAACTGCTATGTCATTATAAAATCTGTTCTCTGTTCTATAAAAGTGCCACATCAAACACTTGCTATTCCTCGAAATGGCTACCTTATCTGTTTCTTAACCACATTCAAGAACCGAAGACCAAAGAACATGATAGATGCTATCCTGACTTCTTTAGGCCATTGAGCAACACAGAAGTGATGAAGTTGATGGAAGAAAGTGGCGATTTTGATAAAGAGATGAAGGATGATCATCAATGTCCTCCTTTGAAGAAAGGAGATACTCTCGAAAGTTATTTGAGAGTAGGATATAGACCTATGTCAAAAGAAGCCCAATTAGCAGGATTTCTGACACATTGGCTCCGTCGGTTTGTAGTCCCGGGATCCAGTGCTATAGACCGCTTCCATCGCGGTGTTCTTTTTACTGCCGTTAGATTAGTCTTCGGCTATAAGATGGATCTTTTGTCAGCGATGACTTGTAAGCTGAATGCTGGTCTTCGTCTGTACGTCGATCTGATGCTGAAATCCAAGGGTAAAAAAGAATTTCCTCGGTTGGAATTACCGTATACATATCTATTTGGGTGGTTGCTCCTTCACCATCCCACTTTGATGGACCCCGGCATGGGACCGGTCGACGGCAGCTTTTTGCGGAGATACTCTCATGGTAAGTGGAAATACACTGCTCTAAGAGATTGTAGATATGCTCTGAACCTGAGCAAAGGATGGAACTTTTGTTGCACTCCTCCTCCTGCTGGATATGAACAAATGTCAACAAATATGATTGACTCGAAGATGCATCCTCTGAGCCGTGCAGCTTTTGAGTGGTTGAAAACAATTCGACCATCCATTTGGTGTATCGGTTTGAAGATGAATGTTATTTAGAGCCATATCTCCCCAGTCGATTTGTTCGGCAGTTCGGGTATGACCAATTCCATGTGGGGAATGCTATAACATGTCTTCAAGGAAAGGGTTTTTTAATAGATGGGGCCCGAGCATGGGCTTATTATAATGCTCGAGATACGAAAGTGACGTTCTCGATGCCAGTAAACAGCAATCATGGCCCTCGGATGCTATTTACATACTCAGTATTCTATACATCTTCGAACACCTTTGCTGAGAATTTCAACCTCGCAGATAGCTTCGCATCTTCAACAAGATTGAAGAGGGGAGGGGTCGTCATGTCGCTCATAGGAAATGATGAAGTACATGAGCCAGTAGATGCGCCCTTGGAAGCTTCAAGGGATGTTATGTTCCCTCAAGAAGTTAACGCGCCACTACATATCTCTTTGAAGGTGGGTAAATCTCCAGCCAAAAAGAGGAGGAGAAGAGAGGAACCTCCCGCTCCAGCAGCAAAGAAGAAATTGATCTTAGATCATTCTTCTGAAAAGATCACCACTAGATCTCAATCTCGGCAGCTGGCCGAGACACTTCAGCAAGAAGAGGCTACCACACTGACCTATGTCCAAAGACAAGTCGAGACAATAAATGTAGAGAGTCCTGAAAGACCTCTACACAGAAAGAAAAGATTGGTCCGTAGAAGTCACGCTTTGCCTTCGATCGTGGCAGATGCTACGGCAGGAATCACTATGTCTTCTTCCACCCCTGTTTCTGAATCTGGAAATAAAACTCTTAGTCCAGAACATAGGGAAGAGATTGAACAGAGGGAAGATCTTGATCCGAGAACTGAGGTCGAAGAGCCCAGAGAAAATATCATGGAGGAAGAGCAAGATGTTGTACGACATCTTTCACCTGTCGCGGAGACAACTCAACTTCCTCCTACTCCTAGGACCCTCCGTGAAGAGGAAGATCGTGAAATGATTGCGGCTCTAGAAGATTGCAGCTACAGCCCGCTGGAGGACTATTGTGACCAAGCTGCAACTACCAGCGGGAATGTACCAGAAGAATATGAAGATGAGGAGAGCTCTTCGTCTGAGAATATTGATGAAGATATGCAAGATCCCGAGGATGATAAAGTGCATATATCTCCTAATGCTGTCGATGATACCTTAAATCCTAACAAGGAAATTGAGGTAGAAGCATCTCCGAAAAACGTCGCTGATACCTTAAATCCTGAAGAGGATGTTGAGATAGAAATATCTCCAGAAGAAGCAGCAAATGAAGAAGCTCCAGAGGAAACTCCCGCCACTAGTCCTCAAGGTATAAAATAAAATTAGCAATCTCCTCTTAAATAGATTGATAGCTAACGTCTTTATTTGTATTTCCTGCAGATCTTGAAACTCCTCTAGCACCTCCGACGTGCACGGACATAGTGCCTATAACGACGGTGATTGTTAGTAGTAGTCATCACTTATCCTGTGGTTCTGAAGTGGGCAGTAGCCAAGCTGTTATGGCTGAAGCTACTTCTGCTCGGCCAGAGTCTATTCCAGCAGATGATAGGCTTATTGCTGGATTCAACCATGGTAAGATAATTTACATCTTTAATCTTCTTAGACAATAGCAAACAACAAGCAAAAACAATTTTTACTTTTTGCAGAAGAACAACCGGGAGGGGCAACTAGCTCCACCTTGGCTCCTTTGTTCAAAGAGCCCGCTGTCCAGACGCGAGAGATTGAACATCCTGCGGCCTCGTCATCAACAGGAGTAGCTGCAACTCCTGGTGCTATAGCAACTAATAATCTTGTGATCCAATCATTTACCAGATGCTTTTTTGAATCTTTGAGACCTCTAGTAAATATAATGATAGAAAAAGAGGGTACTGATTTTTTCATGGTTAGAGGTCCAACCTCTCTCTTAGTAAGGGCAATCCGAGAACAAGGTGACGAGGCTCAGGCCACTCTCCTGGATCATATTTTGAATGAGTTAGAGATTTCCATCAAAAGCTATAAAGAGCTCAACCAAGGAGACGTAGAGTCTCTAGTGCAGGCAGAATTCGAACAACTGGCTCAAGCAGCTGACATTGAAAGGGTCAATCTCCAGATTCTTTTGGAAGCCTTCTCTGCAAAATCTGCTGAATATAACTCCAAGCTGGAATCAGTAAACTTGATGGCCGAGAGAAAAGAGAAGAGAGCTGCTGAGCTGGGGGCAGAGATTGCTCGTCTCCAGAAGGAGTTAGAAGATGAAGTTGCTGATCATCAACTTGCAATCCAACAATTCAATGCTCTGATTCAGGAGAGGGATGAGTACGTGGCAGCTCATGATGCCGAGATTAGTCGCCGAACAGTGACCATGCCCGTTTTCAATGAAGAAACCGCGATGGAAGAGGCCAGAAGGAGGGTGATGTCCACTCGTGAAGAACGGCTGCAGACTCTAAAGCAGCAGATTGATAATCTGATAATATCTCCGTCTTAGTGGAACATTTTGTATCTTTATGTCTTTTGAAGTACATGTGTTTTTGTAATGTCTCATATTTTGATTAATAAAAGATATTTTTGCTGTGGCTCCATTATTTGTTGTATATCTTGTTCAGATATAAATAATAGAGAGAGAAAATATATTCAGAGGTACAGGACATGATATATTTCTTGAGGATTTTGTAGAAAATAATTATATTTATTATATCTGCTCAGAGGTAATATGGACGTGGCAGAATATATCGAATATTATTATTTCAATAGATAACTTAATCAAGGATGATAAGTTACTGATGGGAATGAATAAATGAACGAAAATGAATCGTCAAAAAAGGTGTGAACGAAATAAATCGTCATAAGGAACGGGTAAACCGTCGAATAGTAGAATGAACGGACAAACCGTCAGATGGAAATGAATGAACGTATGAACCGTCAAATGATGATTAATGAACGGGTGAACCGTCAGGTGATAATGAATGAACGGATGAACCGTCAGGTGATAATGAACGGACGAACCGTCGGGTGAATGTATCGCTTCGTTGTTTGAGGGATCTCTGCATATAAATAGAACAGAAATCTGACAGGAATGAACACTTTCACTTTTTAACATAAAAATGTCATCTGGAGATGCATCCAAGAAGGCTGAACTTGTCCTGAAGGTTGAGAAGGGCACTGAAGAATGTCTTGTCGATCCAATTCAGCCAAAGGAGGCAGAAGCAGGCGAAGGTTCGTCTGCACCCAAGCCACCGTGAGACATTTTGGACTTTCTGCTTGAACCAGGAAGGACTGAAGAAGAGGAAGCCATGAAGATGGCCGCTTGCAAGTTCCTGGTGGGTTCCAGCAAGGAGGTTCTCGGCTCTTTTGCTGACCGTGTTTTTGAAAAGGATGGCAGTGGTCCGCGTCCCAATGTAGAGAATGATGATAGTGACCTTCCTTAATATCATGTACTATCATTCATGATGAAAATAAAATTTTATTTATGAACTTGAACTTGTCTGATGATTTACAAGCATTTACATTTATACATAATACTTTTTAAGGAACTTGCCATTGATAGGTATCATTGCAATTCGTCCGTCCATTTCTGAGAGTTGATAAGCTCCATTTGTGAAGACTTTGCTTACAACATAGGGACCTTCCCACTTTGCATCGAATTTGCCTTTACTCATATGAGTCATAGTTATAGGACGTCTGACTGTTAAAACAAGTTTTTCTTGCTGAAAGGCTCTGACCTTAACTTTACGGTTGAAAGTCTTAGAAATGCGAGCTTGGTATAACTCAATATATTGTTGCGCCATTAACCGCTTCTCATCAAGTGCCTCTAATTCTTGAAGTCGAAGAAGATCATTGTTCTCTGTAGTGAGCTCATTAGCAATGGCAATCCTTAAAGAAGGAATTTGAAGTTCCAGAGGAAGAACAGCTTCACAGCCATATACCAAAGAGAAAGGTGTAAAACCTGTGGGGTTGCGGACCGTAGTTCGGTAGGCCCATAGACATTCGCCAAGCTTTTCACTCCAATTCCGTTTGTTAGTGGATACAAACTTTTTGAGGAGCTTGATAATAGTTTTGTTGAAGGCTTCAGCTAAACCATTAGCAGCATGATTGTAGGCAGTCGAGGCGACGTTGTCAATCCGGTGATCATCACAGAATCTTGTGAATTTTTGGCTGATGAATTGCGGTCCGTTGTCATGAATGATTCGTCGAGGGACACCAAATCGATAAATGATATGGTGTTTGACGAAGTTAATGACACTACTGGTCTTGACTTCAGCCAAGGGTATAGCTTCAGCCCACTTAGAGAAGTAGTCTGTTATTGCTAGAATGAACCGATGTCCTCTAGAAGAAGGAGGATTAATAGGACCTATGATATCCATGCCCCAAGCTTCGAAAGGCCAGGAAGCGGCTGTCGGATATAGAAATTCTGAAGGTTGATGAATGAAATCTGCATGAATTTGACAGGCTCGACATTTCCTTGCATATTCGATGGCATCTGATACCATAGAGGGCCAGTAGTAACCCATTTGTCGAATACGATCCTGTAGTTTAGGACCGGGTTGATGTGCTCCGCAAACACCGTCGTGAGCTTCACGCAATACTTGCTTCGCTTCATCACCAGCAAGACAGCGCAAAAGAAGACCGTCATAGGTTCGTCGATAAAGAGTCTTGGTGGTCTGATTGTAGTAGAATTGCAAAGACCGCCGACGAATACTCGTAGCCTCCTTAGGATCTTCGGAGAGTATGTCATGAACCACAAAGTCGATAAAAGGAGTTCTCCAGTCTTCATTGATAACATTGACTTCAGCAAAGTTACTGAACTTAATATTACGATTGTTTTCGATGCAGAACAATTCTCGGTTAGAGATAACCACCACCTGCTGTCTTTTGATAGGGATAGCTAAGACAGCTGCAAGATTGGCTAAGGCATCTGCTTCGGTATTGCAAGCTCGACGAACATAGTCGATGAAGAAAGCTTTGAATGATGTAGCCATGTTGATCGCTGCTTCATGATAAGGCACCAAATCTTGATGTCGAACTTCATAGGTTCCTCTAACCTGATTGACAACCAGCTTAGAGTCGCCATAAACTTCGAGATATTCGATGTCCAATTGCTTGGCTAACTGAAGGCCGATGAGTAGAGCATTATACTCTGCTACATTATTGGAACAAGGTTCATCTAGAGAGTAAGCTCTTTGGATGGTCAATCCATCTGGAGAAACAAGAACAACTCCGACTCCTGCTATAATGGCACCATTTGGTCCAATTCTGGATGCACCATCGAAGAATAGATGCCAGGTCGGAAATTCTTCAGAGATCAGGTTAACTTCCAGCGTCTCGTCCAGAATTTTATCGTAAAGCTTAGATGTTTCTGGTACGGGATGAGCCGCCAAGAAATCTGCCAATGCTTGACCTTTGACAGACTTTTGAGGAACATACACCATGTCATATTGGGCTAGAAGAATGGCCCATGTAGCCAGCCGAGAATTGAGTGTACTGGGCTTTTTCATGAGTACCCGAAGAGGGTTAACTCGAGATATGACATGAATGGTTTGACCGATGATATAATGCCTTGTCTTTTGAATAGCGAACATAAGGGCTAGACATTCTTTTTCAACCGGACTATAACGATGTTCAGCACCAATCATAGTACGACTGAGATAGTATATGGCTTATTCATGACCCTCTTTATTCTTTTGGGCGAGTAAAGCACCCAATGAATGATCCATAGCACAGACGTACATTAAGAATGGAATGTCCGAGATTGGTGGCACCAAGACTGGTGGGTTCATGAGATATCTTTTGATGTCATCGAATGCTTGTTGACATTCTTCAGTCCAAATAAAAGATACACCCTTCTTCATTAGTTGAGTGAATGGTCTGTAGCGTCCAGATAAGTTCGAAATGAATCTCCTGATGTACGCAAGTCGACCTTGAAATCCTCGTAGCTCTTTTAGGTTGCATGGAGGACGCATCTCTTGAATGGCTTTGATCTTCTCGGGATCCACGTGTATACCCTTAGAGGTAATGACGAAGCCGAAAAACTTACCACTAGAGACACCCAAAAACGATTTGGTGGGATTCATCTTGAGCTGATGTTGGCGCATAAGATTGAAGATAGTTCTCAAATCTTGAATGTGATCTTCTTTCATACGACTTTTAACAGCGATATCATCAACATAACATTCGACTGTTTTACGAAAATGTTCTCTGAAAATGATACTCATAGCTCGTTGGTAAGTTGTACCAGCATTCTTGAGACCAAATGGCATCACTGTGTAGCAATAGACTCCCCGAGGAGTACGGAAAGATGTGTGTTTTTCATCTTCGGGATTCATCTTGATCTGATTGTATCCAGAGAATCCATCCATAAAAGATATTCGCTCGAACCCACAGGTATTGTCAATCATGACGTCTGTAATAGGGAGAGGAAATTTATCTTTCGGACATGCTTCATTAAGATCCCAAAAATCAATATAGACTCGAACCTTGCCGATTTTCTTCAGGACTGGAACAACGTTGGCTACCCAATCAGGATGTTGTTCTTCTCGAATAAAGCCACAAGCTATAAGCTTCTTGACTTCATCATCAATTGTATCCATCATTTCAGGCTTGAATCGCCGTTGTTGCTGTTTGACAGGTTTAGCATTAGACAAAATGTTCAGTTTGTGCGTAGCAATTTTGGGATCTAAACCTGGCATGTCTTCGTAACTCCAAGCAAAGACATCAATGTATTCTTTAATAAGAAGAATCAACTCTTGTTTATCTGCTTCAGGAAGATTCTTGCTAATGAAGATCGGACGAGGTGACCCGCTTTCTCCTACATCAACTTGAACTAGTTAATCTTCAGTAGGAGGTTCTCTTTGTTCAAATCGGAGTACCCACTGATTATCCATCTGTTGAACCCATGGATCTGTTTCAGGATTTTCTTCAACGTCCTCATCATAGCCTTCTGGAAGTTCAGCAAAAACTATGTTAGAGGATACGATCACACGATGGACTTCACCAATGCTAGTGTCAGAATCCCATGATCTGGAATCGGAAGAATTAGAACGTTCTTCACTGTCGGAGTCGGAGACTGTTGGGGATAAAACTGGAGGAGAAGCATATCCGAGACCTTTCTTAGTCCTGCTGTAGTACATCTCTGACTTTCCTTTCGGAACAGTCGTACGAATAGGAGTTTTTCTACCTTTACCGTAGTTGAGGCCACTTTTGAAGTCATAACCCATCTTTCGGACGATGTCTTTTGATTGTTGACTGTAACGACGGAGTTAAAGATTCTCCGTATCGTTAACTTTACTATCATCCGTATAACTGAATTTTTGTTCTGGTCCTTTACAAAAAAGTATTGGACGTTCGCCTTTCTTACGAGCAGGGACAATACGGTAAGAGTCATCTGGATCTTCAAATGAGACTTCTGTTTGAAGAGATTGTACAACTCCCATTGTAAATGTTTTGAAGCTATCTAACACATCCAAATAGCATTTAGTATGATAAATAACATCAGTATACTGGAAAGTAGATGTTTTTTCATTGATCTGTACATTCGTATTTATAGCAGGACCTTTAGCCTTAACAGGCTTGGTCAGATTGATTACAAGAGGGGGAGAAGAAGAACGTGGAGGTGGCTTGTTACGACGGAGGTCGATGACAAGCGGCTCAGAGGAGGTGAGCTCCCTTTTTTCCTTGTTGTGAGTTATATCAACAACAAGTGGCTCAGAAGAAGTGAGCTACTTTTTATCCTTGTTACGACGCAAGTCGATAACAAGTGGCTCAGAAGAGGTGAGCTCCCTTTGACTTTGATCAGCATCAAGTGATTTCTTTTGGACTGGCAAGTGAATAGCCAGTGGTTTAGAAGATTGAGGATGAGAAACACGCCCTTTGACAGGTATGATGAGAGTGTCATTGGGTGCTGCTTCTTGATCTTCTTCAGTATCCATTGCCAATACCACTTTCATAAATTCCTCCTTATACATACGAGCGTCGTTACAATATGCTTCGACACCCTTGAAAGGATAAAGGTCTGCAACTTCCTTGTGAACTTGCCCTTTGTCATCAACATATTTAAAGCATTGATGAAGAGTCGATGGAACAACATTGTGTTCATGGAGGAAGGGTCTTCCCAGAAGAGCATTGTAAGAACAACCATGATTGTCGATGATATAAAAGGTCACCTTTGTGCGAAGATTGCCTATTTGAAGTTTTAGGCAAATCTTACCCAAAGGTTCACTTCTTCCTTGGTTGAATCCCAAGATAGTAGTGATTGTGCTTGAAAGACTATGAACTGGTATCTTCAATGCGTCCAACATCGTCTTTGGCATAATGCTGAGAGCAGACCCTGGATCTATTAAGATACGATCGACTTTCATTGAATCGACATACCCTGTATAGTAGAGAGGACGATCATGTCTATTATCCTCCAACAGCATATCATCCTGAGTGAAAATGATGTTTGGAATCAACTCCAGGATACTATGACAGTGACGACAAGAGACTGGTTCTGATTCCGGCTATTTGAGGAGAGTTAAGCAAGTTTCAGCCTGTATCAGAGCTTCACTTAAAGTCTCTCGAGTCTCCTTGGAAAGGCGCAAGAGCTCGAAGATTGATAGCCTAGCCGGTGTATTGGCTAGTTGAGCCAATATATCAAAGTTGTACGGCTTTTCAAGTCCTATAGGAGATGATTTCTTCAGGGGCTTGTCAAAGCGGACTTGTTGCTTGCCTTTGTCAGCAACCACCGGCTTGGGAGGAATAGGCACTACAACTGGTGAGGATGTGGAAGGAATCTCTTTAGAGGAAGTAGATTGTACTGGAACAGGTTCAGAAGAAGAGGCATGATCCTCTTGAGCTTCAGAATGATCTTTCAAATATGCTTTCCCTGATCTGGTGCCTAAAAGAATTTCCTCGTCAACTATAGGGTCAAAAGACACCATGTTGCAAATCTTCGACTTGCCTTTAGAACGACCTTTCTTCTTAGAAGAAGAGGAAACTTCGAACTCCGGAGCAAGATCGGGATGAATCCACATAATTTTACCGTTGTCGAGAGACAAGGGAACAAGACCTTCATTTGGTGGAGGTGGAAGATTCTCAATCTCTAGAGTAGCCTTGGGAATAGGAATGACACCGTGTTGTACTATTTATGGAGGAAAATCACCAAACTGGACCGAAACCATGTTTGCAGTCACAGTCTTCTCATCTTGCTGTAGAGTAATGACACCAGCATTGACAAGCTCTTGAATTTTGCCCTTAAGCACGTAGTATGCTCGAGTGGGGTGTCCAATGAACCTGTGGTAGACACAATATTTAGGATGATCTGTCTTACCGACTTCATCAGGTTTCTTTGGGTCTGGGAGCTGAATCTTGTTGCTTTTGAGTAAGCAATCAAAAATACTTGCAGTATCATTCTCGTTGAAGGAATATTCTACTTTCGGACGAGGTTCCCTCGGTTGCGGTGCAGAAGGAGTGGAAGTAGATATAGGTTGAGCTACATTAACAGCTAGAGACTCTTTATTCTTGTTCAGATTGATGTTCAAAGTCTCTTTTGCTTTACGGTTGTTCTGGCGATTGCCACCACTTGATGTCTGATGTTTATCCCGATCGGGGTTAGACATTTGTACTCCCAATTGTTTAAACTTTTCGACACTCACTTCAGCAGCTTTAGCGTTGACAATGAATGAGGGCCAATCTTGAAACTGGGTAGATCCTGTCCACATACTGATGATAGGCAAAAGATTTGCCTTACAAGTATCAATAGTGACAGCAGCTGGAGTTCCGGAAGGCATCTTCAAGGCTTCACGGCGGAACCGTTCGATAAAACTCTCAGCAGTTTCATTGTGTTTCTGTTTGATTTTGTTGAGAGCCGACATAGTCATGTTGTTGAATCCTTCATAGAATCGTTCTAGGAAGATTTGCTTGAGACCTGAGAAGGAAGTGATACAACCATCGGGCAAACTTCTGTACCAGTCGTATGCTACGCCGGCTAAACAACTGACGAACACTCTGGTAAGAAGAGCGTCATTTGGTTGGATTTGAACGGTCATTACCTCAAAATGATTGATGAATTAGCTTGCTGAGGTACTGCCATCAAACAAAGAAATCGTTGGGATCTTGTACTTTGGCGGGAATGGGACTTCCTTCCATTCAACTGGATAGGGTTGCTTGATCCCCAACCTTTGCAAGTTGTCTTTCTCTTTGAAAGCTTCAAACTGAGTTCGCAAGAGTTTGACAGCTTCATTGGCGTCTTCCGACGACGAAGAAGGAGCAGGTTGAGTAAGAGTAGTAGGAGGAGGAACAACATTGTAAGCACTACCCCCAGCTCCTGACTGACTGGGTGTAGTTTGAACTTGTACTTGTATAGGAGGCATTTGAGGAGATACTACCCCCAGCCCAGCATTGACAGGTATCGAAAATGCTATGATCTCCGGACTTGCAGTAGGTACGGTCGGTGGTGTGGCATGTTATGCCACTATGATAGAATGCATACTAGCAACCATTTCAGCCATGGTCTTTAGCTTGTCTTCAAGTGCAGCGATTCGCTGTTCTTGATTTGCTGAGGTTGAAGCATCTTGGTCTTCATTGACAACATACGCAGTGACTTCTCTTGGTATAGTGGAAGACACTGTCTGTTCAGAGCTTTCGCTATATGCATCATAGTCAGAGAAAGAATCGTCTCCTGACTGAGAAGTAGAAAGATAATTCGAAGGGTTTTGAGGAAGATTCCCTTGACCGATTGTATCTCGGCTTCGAAAACGGGTATGTCGAAATACTCCCTCAGAAGATTCTTGAAGTAAATCCAAATACTGTTGGCTAGGTCGGCGAGGTTTGCCGTGCTTGGAGCACTTTCTACTTCCAGTGCCCCGGGAAGTCATGTTGATAGAAGCGTACAAGACTTCATCTTCATCCTCTGACATAGGTTCAGATTTTGCAAAAGTCAAACGATCGAAGATAGATCGTTTTGTTGTTTGACAACAACATTGGATGATGACTTTGTGGTTGCAATGATGATCAGATGGTTGAACTGGAGGTGTTGAGACATTGTCCCGCTTTTGCCTGAGATGTTCTCGGAGATCGGGAACAACAGCAGGATGAGAAAAACTCTGAGGAATCTGTTTTTTGATAATGTTTGGAATATGATTTCGATTCTTCAAATGTTTAGTCCCTTGAGTGTACAGGGAAGTACTCACTTCATAAGCATAAGTGTCAGGATCTTTGGTCCTGGAAGTTTGTCTTTGATGTTTGATCTTCGGCATTGGTTGTTTGCGTTTCGCCGAAGTAGGCCTGTTGAGATAAGTCCTTAGATCTACAAACTCACCTCCAGAGGTTTCTGTCTGAGACACCAACAATTTTTCCTGTCCTGAGCGGGATATTTTGAGAGTTGGGAGGTCTTGGAATTCTGCTACCGGGGTAGGCAGAATACCTCTTTGGTCAGTACAAGTTCTCTTATCATGAAGGAAAGAAGAATCCTTATTTGAAAGAGTTCTAGTACTGATTGGTGCAGAGGCACGTTCAGATTGATCTTCTACAGTAAAAACTGAAGAAGATTGAGAAAAGACCAAAGGGCCTTTTTCTTTGTTTTGTGATGAAGGGTTAGCTAAAGAGCGTTTCCCTCTGTTGTCTTCCAAGTCATGGGACAAGGAAGTTTGAGAAAAGACCAACGGGCCTTTTCCTTTATTTTAAAGAGGAAGAGGAATAGCCAAAGGACTACCCCCAGTAAATTGTACAGGAGCAACAGTATGTTTGGGAAGAGGAACAAAGCCTTTCCTCTTGTTATGAGAAGAAGAAAGTTTAGCCAAAAGACTGTCACTCTTGGATTGTGCAGGAGCAGTTTGCGCATGAATGGATGGCGCACTGGTTTTGGCCACAGAAACTGTGGTTTGCGCATCAGGAGTTCTTGCTACATAGTGCTTAAGGTAGACTCTGGATGTTGGAGCATTGGATTGCGCAGACAGATTGGCAGCCAATTGCGCCAGGGGCATAGGAGTCCTGCATTTAGCCAAGGCAGCATATGAAGTACTCTATATACTGGCAACAGCAGATTGCGCAGCAGTAGCAGAGACAGATTGTGCAGCAGGTTTGGTGACAGAAGTCTTGGACTGCGCAGCAGTCTTACTGGCAGACTGCACAGGAGACTTGCTGGCAGACTGCGCAGGAGACTTGTTGGCAGCATCAATAGACTGTGCAGCAGCCTTTGGGACCCACACTGGGCGCACTTTGCTTGTGGCAGAAGTGGTTGCAGTACGAGGAACGGTCTTAGAATTGATCATAGCCTCGTAGGCTGTCTGGTTGATCTTCACAACCAGTGTCTTCTGCGTCTTTCCGATAGACGCTACGTCACATTGAGTTGTCACTTCCTCGTCGGAGGAGAAAGTCGTCCCCAGCAGAGTCGCCATTTTGTTTGCAAAAACAAAAGTTGAAGAACTTTATTGATACAAACTTTGTAAAAGATTACAATTTAAATTCTGGGAATGGTACAACTATAGGAATCCAATCTAGATGACGATTGCTTTATCCCTTGGACGATGTGAACTTTGAAGACGGAGCCTCTGAAGTTGAAGACAACTCTGGAATTGAAGGCAAAAAGCCTCGAAAGTTGAAGGCAAAAACCTCGGAAGAATGCAGCAGCACTTGGGCAAGAACTCCTGGACTCTCTGATCTTTGAAGTCTGATCTCTGATCTCTGATTCCTGATCCCCCCTCTGAATGGAGACTTGAAACTCTATTTATAGAGTTCTGAAAAATAACTAACTTTTAGTTATTCTGGACTGCACATGATGGTTTGCGCAGCAATTGGATTGCGCAACAGTGGACTGCGCAGGCAGTTGCTAGATTATGGGCCAACTGTCTTGGACACATGACATTATTTGATTGAAATGCGCATGATCGTGTATAGACGGTTGCCACGTAATGAACAAATGATGGCATGAATGCCATGTGTATTTTTGTCATTTGTGTTGATAGAACGCGCAACCTGAATTACGCTGACTTTGGATTGCGCAGGCATGGACTGCGCAGGAATGGATTGCGCCAACATAGATTGCGCTGCCAGCTGCCCTCGAGCGCCGTGCTGCACGATTAAACGAATGGTCGCCTCGTTCTTCGTGCTGTCAGCTATCAGAAGATTTGATTTGTGTCAGGTAATGATGATGATCTGCCACGTCAGCCTGTGCGCTTGGGAGTGTGCACAATCTAGTATGCGCAATCTATTTGCTGCGCAAACTAATGTCTGCGCAGTTCATTTGAAAGATTCATTTCTTGATCTTCATGAATTTGTTGATGTGTGCAACTTGATTTTTTAGGACCTACAGTCACCATTATATCATGGAACATATTTAAAATTAACATTTAACCTGGTATAAGCGTATATGTAATAACTAAATATAAACAGGGTGCAAGAGTTGTGGGGGAATCATACGGCTCCGGGGAGACGAGACATAACTTCCACATACGAACTCAAAATGAGGTGTTCCAGAGATATTCGGAAAGGTAAGACAAAGATCTAAAATTTTCATGTTTTAAGTTTTTCAAAATTCTGGCTAGAAAATAGCTAAACTTGGCAAAAACAGTCATTCTGTGCACTTTTTACGCCAAAAATTACATTCTGCGTAAAATACGCAAAAGGGGAGGGTTCCATCGTAAAATTTCACATTCTGGGTACCATCCAGCGTAAAATACACAAATTCAGGCTTCCATGCGTAAAATTTTACATTCTTGATGCTATCCAGCGTAAAATACACAATTTCAGGGTTCCCTGCATAAAATTTTACATTCTGGATGCTATCCAGCGTAAAATACGCAATTTCAGGGTTCCCTGCGTAAAATTTTACTCAGCCGACATGAAAAATTCAGAAAACTTGTTTTGGCCATAAAAACTTCATTTTAACTCGAAATGAGGTGAATCAAAAACCAAATTCATACGAAATTTTGTACTCTTGCTCATAGAACATTAGTTTTCAAAAATAACAAGTTTTAGTAGCTCAAAACCAAGAAAAACTCTATGAACTCATGAAACCCCAAGTTACAACGTAGATCTAGAAGAATCTATCCATAAAAATTAAAAACTCCAAGTTCTAAAGAGGCTTATAATCATGTAAAGAAGAGAATGGAATAATAAAATTTAAGATCCATCATGAAGCAAGTTGCACTTGCCTAGGGCTCCTGGGTGTAGGTGGAGAGTAATGGTGAGGAAGAAGAAGAGTGAATGAGGAGAGAGAAAGAGTGTTGGATTAATAAATGGGGATGGTGGTGGTAGGTAAGGGTTCTCCCCTTGGTTCATGATGAACCAATAAGCAACCCAAGCCGAACCAAGCCAACCCAAACAAGCCGAACCAAGCCAGGAGACATGCAATACGAGTCAGATACGTACACGTATCCCAAAATACGTAATACGAACTATGGTCATTACAGACTCAGACTTTATCATCTCGTATTTCTTCCGTTAACTTTCTATGTTCTTACGTTTCGTACTTCGTTTCAATGTTCAATGGCATTCTGCCTCAACTCAATGTTCCTCAACCGAACGACCCGAAGGTCTCGAACACCTTTCGAGGAATTATGTCTTATCCGACAGTTCCGCCATATTCATGCCACAATTGTATTCTCTCGCAACGAAGCCATCTTTTATTATCTCGTGCACGTATGCACGTTTCGACCATATTTCCATGTTCTATAACTTAGTGTTCAATGTTCGGGGCTTGCGCGCTAGGGCGTTCGCCTATTGTCTTTCAATGTTCTAGCCTTTCTAACGTGTGCGCGAAGGCACGATATGGTTCGTGCACTAAGGCACTCGCCGAGTACAGTTATCCCATGTTCTTGCAGCTTGCGCACCGAGGCGCTCACCTTTACGATATCCAATATTCCATAGCGACTCGTGCATATGATGCACGTTTTATTTCAATTTTTCTAACTTAGTGTTCGACTCACACTACAATTTACCTTCCGATCGGACCATGCCCGTGGCGTCGATAGGTTAACTTTAGCATACAATGATACGTATTGACTTAGACATGAAGGAGTAAAAAGAATAGTCAATCCTCCCACCTTGAGTCGATACGCCTTTGTCATTTCGTCAAGTCGATGCGGCTCAATTTCATAACTTTGTTGCACGACCACTCTCCTGACTTAGCCATTCGAGCACTTCGTGCTTCATTGAATCATACGTCCGATTTGCCTTAGTGTGCCCAAGTCTCTGCCCATCGCAAGACGACGATTTGATTTTGCGGACCCCTTACTAAATATGGCAAAATATCGACCTCTAATATTTTCGCGTTAACGTATAACCTGCACACGAAACCAACTAAAATCAATACTTGCATCAATTCGGACTTGTGCCTTGGTCGATTTGATTTCTTAGAATCTTCGAGCCGATTCAACGCACTCATCCTTCGGGGCAACGCGGCGCTTCGTATCGATTTACTTGATGCATTCTTTCGGACAAGGCAACTATTCGTATCGACTTAATTCGACGCGTTGCTCGGGACAACGTAACTCTTGTATCGATTCACATCGATACATTTGATTCGGTCAACGCGACTCTTTGAGTCAACGCCTCAGCGTAATGCGCCGTACGGAGCGGGGCATTACAGAATATACTACTCAAAATAATGTTCGTCCTCGAACCAAAACCAACACTTTGACTAAGTGTTTTATAGATCGTTTCACAATCTCGTCCCACCAATGTTGTTCAGTTTCACACTATCTCGCAAGCTTTTCACTAACATTTCAAAGTCTTTCCTGCTGCTCGATTTGAATTTGTATACAACTCGATTTGGATCCGTACCTATATTCAAGGCGTCCCGAAGATATATGTATTTTGACCAATTCCAGTGGTAGCAAATTGGAACAAAGCTGACAGGTAAATTTTAATCATATGCTTGCCATCTCGTACTCTCGATCGGACTTGGGCTCTAGTATAAGTTCTCGTAATTCTATTGCATATGCATATTGATACATATGCGATCCTCCAACAAAAGTCAAGGCACACGATGCGATTTAAAAATCGCATTTCTCATTTTATAAGTTTTATTGGGACTATCAATGCTACGCGTCACGTCAAGCCGTCGTGCATCCGATCACAACGAGTCTCTGCAACGCCTTGCGTTCGGCGTCACTACCAAGCGATTTCTGATGTTTCACTCGTATCTTATCTCGACATGATTCTCTTTTGTTGACTTGCAAAAGCATCAACATTCAGGACTTCGTCCGCTAGGTTACTTACATAGACCCCGTGCTTAGATTCTCCCGACGCAACTTTAAATTGACATTGCACAAAGACCACAATCTATCCGACACGAAAGTTTACATCAAGGCGACGGTGCTCAAGGTAACGATCGCCTTGACACAAAGTCTCTACGATGCATCTTACATCCGATTTCCTAACGAGTAGGAATTCACTAGCCAAATTTTTGACTTATCCGTCTCGCAACATCGAATATAGTTCGATTCACGCAAGCTCAATTACAAGGTGAATCCAAATCTAACAACATGACTCATAAGTCATTCCCTTATCGTTATCTCTCGTGCATAGCACGATTCTCGCAATCGCCTACTCGCATCACCAAGTTCGTTGGTAAATTTCTCGTTCGATCGTCGACCAACATAACCATTCAAGCATTCATCCGACGAATACTCAAAATCTAACTATATCATTCTCAATCGAAAGTTGTTCCAACAATTCTCGATCATCTAGACTTATCGTCAACATGCACCGTGTTATATTTGTTATCGGTACAATCTCATATGCGATATCGCATGGGTCATCTTACGGTCTGCAACATTCAATTTGATTTGGCGGTCAAGTCTTCTAGGGTCAGCTGCCCCGAAGCTACGCTCGATAATTGTGGATCATCACCGAAGGACAGTTTACTACGAACCATACTATATCTTATTTCGGAGTCAAATCACGTTCCGACAATTCTATACGACTACCCAATTTTGGACAAAACTATTTCTATCGGCGCAGCTGATGCGCAACTATCCTCCGAGTAAATTCATGCACTACCGTCGATGATTTCGTAATTTATGAAACATTTACTCGTATCGAGTTCGAGTCTATCTTATTCGCGGGGCGACACATGAGATACTATATGCATCGAGCAATCGTCGATGACTTATAGTCTCGTCTTCACTAATCACAAGGTTCATGATCAACCAGTTCGTTTCATTCTCGTATTGTTATTTATAAAACTTTGATAGCGCAAGGCGCACTCCATTTTGTATTCCCACATCGTGCTTACGTTTCCTTACGTATCGATCCCGATACGTCGTATCAATTTCGATAGCGTAAGGGTCAACTTTGAATCCGTTTTAACGTCGACAAATTGAACTGCATACGTCCAAGTTCACAACGAACTTTTCCATACACATTAACTCGTTTTTCGATTTGCCGCATCCCTCTATACTTTGATCGCGTAACTGAGTTACCGATTATCCAACATCGAACCCTCAAGTCATACGATCTCGCCCTCAAAGTTTTGCGTGTTTTTCAGTCATACTCAAATGAGTTTTGCCGTAATGTAACCAACTATTTCTTAGGCACGATTACTCACGTCAACCAACTTTCTCATCGAAGTCGCAAGTCATGCGACCCGATTATAATTCGCCTCGTCCAACATTTCTATCGAGATCGTAAGTCGTGCGATTTGATATGCCTCACCTAACATTTCTATCAAGATCGCAGTTCGTGCGATTCGATTTCGATTTGCCTCACTCAAAATTTTCTATCAAGATCGCCAGTCGTGCGATTCGATTCGCCTCGCCTAACATTTCTATCGAGATCGCAAGTCGTACGACTCATTTGTAAGTTCGAGTTTCCCTTTTCCGTCGATCCGATTATTGCTTCAAGGCATAATCGTTTCGCTAGTCTCGGTCGTCCTACCAACTTACAATTTCCATCCGACGTATCGTTCATTGATACGAGTCTCGCCTTATCGTTCCAACCGATTTTCGAAGAACACTTGCATCAACATACCGTCGTACAAATTTTCAATCGAGTCTCGGTACTCTTCCGTCCGTTGCGGACAAACCTTCCACAATTCTCACAACGCGTCGATGCAATTCGTCGCACAAGTGGTATGCCATATACCACTCGAAATCGAGTCATTCATCGCATACGTGGTATGGCATATACCACTCAAAATCAAGTCATTTCCCTCGCATTCTACTCACTACGAACCAACGATCTCTTCCAACTCACGATTTCCGCAGTGATCGTGCTTGATCACAACCGTAACTTTGATTAAATCGAATCCGATACAACTCGGTCAATGTTTTTGTTTGCCAACATAAGTTTGGTGTGCAACCGAACGATTCGTTCTATCGATTTACGATTTTTCAATTCCTTCCGTTGCATTTCGTGCAACAATTTATTTTGATATGCGTTGCACCACGTACAACAATTTTACTTTCGATACGTGTTGCACATCGTGCTACGATTTATTTCTGACATTTTATTTCACCTTGTGCAACGATTTATTTCTAATCTCCTTTGCACTCCGTGCAACGATTAATTTGATATGTGTTGCACCACGTGCAATAATTTTACTTCCAACACGCGTTGCACATCGTACAACAATTTATTTTTGACTTTTAAAGTCAATGCCAAATCCGTTCAACACATTCGGTATTGGCTTATCACTTTCATTTTAACGCATATTCACAATTAACTCGTTGCACTTTGTGCATCATTCTATTTCTCATTCAATATGTTACATTGCAACAATATCTCAAATCGTATTTCACAATTTGTTGTACTTGCAGCAACTAACATTTTACGGCTCGTTGCATTTAATGCAATATATCCTTCGCGACTTTCTTAGCAAACATCATATAATTTCCAAAACACATGCGGCAAAATTACACGATTTGTATTAGACTTATTGTATGGAACATCCAGTGCGGCATCGAGTAGAGTCAAGAGTGATTTCAAGTGGTGGTGGGCAACTTTTTAGAATTGTAATGAAGCGAGCGTCCAGAGGAAATTGAGCCTAGTGCTCTGATACCAATTTGTCACGCCCCGACCCGGAATCACCCGAATCATCGTCCTCGCAGGGGGCGTGATGCCGCACAAGCCTGAAGTTGCGCTCGTGCAAGGCAAGATGACAAGTTATCAAATGGTTGTCTTTTGATTCGATATTAACAACGAAAGAAAAACAGAGTATACGAAACAATTCTCTTTATTGATATCCGAAACTGAGATTACAAAGGCTTTCAATAGCCTAACAATATATGCCAGATTGGCTACAACACTCAGGTTCTCTCTTGCCCATAAAAGATTTTACCGTTCCATACATCATGCCTTCTATATCTCGGCCGCATCAATCCTGTTGCATAGTCCGAGCGTCAATACGATCGCACGCTTCAATACGCTTCGGTATTCCAAGCCTCAATGCGTTCAAGCAATGCTTCACCGTGAGCCATCCATTCCCTGCACCCTGCATGAAGCTGGTGGGGGATCAGTATGTTCGTCCTCGCATGTACTGATGCAAAGATCTTCTTTCCAAACCAACATTGTAGTATTTATGTTGAATCATGCAACTTAGCTTGTGATCTTGCTATATTCTCCTTAGGGTCAATTTCATGGCATATTCGAAAGCGTAAAGCATATTAGCACGGCAAGCATGTTATTCGAATTGAAATAGGCAAGCAAACAAGCAATCTCGTGTTTGTTTTGTGGCACGACTTCTTACTAAGTCGACGCACTCGCCCTTGCACCGACGCAAGGTGAATGTGCCCCATTCCTTCCCTGTCATGTTATAAGTGCATCTCTAAGTAGGATCTATGTGTGGGACGCATACGTGCCTACACTTTCAACCCATCGTTCCTTAGCTATATGAAGGCCGTTGGCGTATTTGCGTCGGAATGGACTAAAGGAGTTCCTTACTTTTTTTTTCTCTCCTTCTTTTCTCAATATTTGTCGGGCTGTCCGGCATTTAACGGGTGGGTTGCGGTCCCAACAACCGAAACGTTTCCGCTGTATACCATCATTTGTGGCTTTTTCCATCTATAAGACGAGTGCTACTCGCCTTAAGGATGTGCGCCTACAAAGATTATTCGATTCCCTCCTAGGCCAAGCGGTTCCGGAGCGCTCCGACATTTAACCGTTTGGGGAAAACACTCGTGCACGAGTTATTATCACATTAATCTCAAGTCCATCCCATTCGACCATGCAACGCCCTTATTATTCAAATAACCAAGCATAGTCTTGAGTTCGAGACTCAGACTTTATCATCTCGTATTTCTTTCATTAACTTTCTATGTTCTTACGTTTCGTACTTCGTTTCAATGTTCAATGGCATTATGCCTCAACTCAATGTTCCTCAACCGAACGACCCGAAGGTCTCCAACACCTTTCGAGGCATCATGTCATATCCGACAGTTCCGTCATATTCATGCCACAATTGTATTCTCTCACAACGAAGCCAACTTTTATTATCTCGTGCACGTATACACGTTTCGACCATATTTCCATGTTCCATAACTTAGTGTTCAATGTTCGGAGCTTGCGCGCTAGGGCGTTCGCCTATTGTCTTTCAATGTTCTAGCCTTTCTAACTCGTGCGCGAAGGCACGGTATAGTTCGTGTACTAAGGCACTCGCCGAGTACAGTTATCCCATGTTCTTGCAGCTTACGCACTAAGGCGCTCGCCTTTGCAATATCCAATGTTCTATAGCGACTCGTGTATATGATGCACGTTTTATTTTAATTGTTCTAACTTAGTGTTCGACTCACACTACGATTTACCTTCCGATCGGACCACGCCCGTGGCGTCGATAGGTTAACTTTAGCATACAGTGATACGCATTGACTTAGACATGAAGGAGTAAAAAGAAGAGTCAATCCTCCCACCTTGAGTCGATACGCCTTTATCGTTTCGCCGAGCCGATGCGGCTCAATTTTATAACTTTGTTGCACGGCCACTCTCTTGACTTAGCCATTCGAGCACTTCGTACTTCATTGAATCATACATCCGATTTGCCTTAGCGTGCCCAAGTCTCAGCCCGTCACAAGGCGACGATTTGATTTTGCGGACCCCTTACTAAATATGGCAAAAGATCGACCTCTAATATTTTCGCGTCAACGTATAACCTGTACACGAAACCAACTAAAATCAATACTTGCATCGATTCGGACTTGCGCCTTGGTCGATTCGATTTCTTAGAATCTTCGAGCCGATTCAACGCACTCATCCTTCGGGGCAACGCGGCGCTTCCCATCGATTTACTCGATGCATTCTTTCAGACAAGGCAACTCTTCGTATCGACTTAATTCGATGCGTTGCTCGGGACAACGTAACTCTTGTATCGATTCGCATCGATACATTTGATTCGGTCAACGCAACTACGCGACTCTTTGAGTCAACGCCTCAACGTAATGCGCCGTGCGGAGCGGGGCATTACAATTCACAACTTGTCATATAAGATAGTTTAAGAACATCATTGTTATCTATTCTACTATACAATGTCGAAAGTTAGACTTCACAGTATTTTTTTTCAAAAATATCCTTGCTTATCTATTACAAAAAAGAAAATTATACTAGGGGTAGTTAGGTACTTACAACATTGTCTTTAGGTATTATAATGCATTAGTTGACTATTTGGGTATCTTTACTTTTTTGAAGTACATACAAAGTTAATTAAAATACGTGCAATACACGTGCATATATACTAATATCCATAATCAGAATATGACGAGACTAAGTTTGGCCCGAATGCATGGATATCCTGATATTCCTAGTAGTTGTCATTTTTTTAATTTTAAATTATTTGTAATAGATGAGTAAAGACAAAGATGGTAATATAATCGGGTGACCAGAAACGTGCTTCGGATTCAACCAGCTCAAATTTAGTTTGGGTCTGTGCGAACCTGGTCGACCTAACATGTCGGACTAGCTTTACCTTCCAGGCCCGACCTTACCCGATGTGGGGGGGGGGGGATCCGTTGTCTGGTCAATGGACGGGGGGGTCGAGGGGATGTGTCCCTTTTGGGGTTTTGGGGACGAAGCCCCCAAAAGCTATACAGGTTTATGGTATTGTTTGCTTTGGACAAACTTATTTCATGAGGAGTTCTTACTAAACTGTTGAACGCGTAGAACCTATGTTATAGTTTGCTTTAGGTATATTGTTGTGTTTAACGGAATTAGGATCCTACATGAACAACTCTATTTCGACATAGTTACTTGATTGAGGGAAGAATCCATTTTTGTGGAGTTAAATTCATGCGGGAACGACTTCATTTTTGCGAAATTAAGTTCTTGCGGGAACCAACTTTTGTTAGGATCCCGCGGTTTATGTGCCGCGAGTATGCGGGATGATTTATTCGAAGGATAATTTGATCCCGAAGGATATCATGTAGAAGAATAATTTGATCCCGAATGATCTATTGAATGGCCGTAGTGACAGATTTTGTCATGAATGATCTATTTTGATTTTGTCATTTCGGCTACTTTGATCTCGAATGATCTGATTAATTTTTTATTTCGGTTGTTTTAATCCGGAAGGATGCTATAGAGAGAAAAAAAAAACTATCTCCATTTGCTAACAAGAAAACAAAAAAGAAAATTAGATCGTAAATAAAATTTTAGATCTTACTTACTTTTTTTTTAGAACGATCATAGTTCTTTAGTCTCTGTGGTAGAGCGTGCACATAACTTGTTGTAATATAAATTAATATGAACTTCTTCACGAACTATTAGAAAAAGAGAGAAAAATATCTCCGTAATCTGTATATGGGAAGCAACCCTATAATGGATTTTCCATTTTGTATATATACAACAACTTATTTTTTTTACAAAAGATGAGGAGCATATCATTCGAGGGGATGTGTCCCTTTTGGGGACGAAGCCCCCAAAAGCTATACAGGTTTATGGTATTGTTTGCTTTGGACAAACTTATTTCATGAGGAGTTCTTACTAAACTGTTGAACGCGTAGAACCTATGTTATGGTTTGCTTTAGGTATATTGTTGTGTTTAACGGAATTAGGATCCTACACGAACAACTCTATTTCGACAGAGTTACTTGATTGAGGGAAGAATCCATTTTTGTGGAGTTAAATTCATGCGGGAACGACTTCATTTTTGCGAAATTAAGTTCTTGCGGGAACCAACTTTTGTTAGGATCCCACGGTTTATGTGCCGCGAGTATGCGAGATGATTTATTCGAAAGATAATTTGATCCCTAAGGATCTCTTGTAGAAGAATAATTTGATCCCGAATGATCTATTGAATGGACGTAGTGACAGATTTTTTCATGAATGATCTATTTTGATTTTGTCATTTCGGCTACTTTGATCCCGGATGATCTGATTAATTTTTCATTTCGGTTGTTTTGATCCGGAATGATGCTATAGACAGAAAAAAAAAACTATCTCCATTTGCTAACAAGAAAACAAAATTAGATCGTAAATAAAATTTTAGATCTTACTTACTTTTTTTAGAACGATCATAGTTCTTTAGTCTTTGTGGTAGAGCGTGCACATAACTTGTTGTAATATAAATTAATATGAACTTCTTCATGAACTATTAGAAAAAGAGAGAAAAATATCTCCGTAGTCTGTATATGGGAAGCAACCCTATAATGGATTTTCCATTTTGTATATATACAACAGCTTATTTTTTTTACAAGAGATGAGGAGCATATCATTTGGCGATCGGTGGTCATAGTTTGTTGGCACAATATATATATATATATATATATATATATATATATATATATATATATATATATATATATATATTATAGAAGAGGATAGAGATCTATCACTCTACAGTATTTTCAATAATTTATGAAATAGCCGTAATTTATTTTTTTTTTTAATTCAAAATATCTTAAAAAATTAAGTATTGTTTAGTTTCTCTTGATAAAAAATAAAAAACGGATCCAATAATTGCTATTTTGGTAACATTGGAATATTTATCCAAATTTTTCTCTCTCTATATATATATGAAAAAATGTTAAGTCTATTACCAAATGTTTATAATTTTCTTATAACCTTCTTATAATTATTCTCCCGCATTTCTTATATATGGGTTTTATCTAGTTCCACCTCCCCTCTCACCCATGCTACATGGACTCCGTTCGACACATGACGGTTGCATAAGGGAATTGTAACCATTTGGTTGTAGACATAGTTCGTATATATGATGTGATATCGTGTATGTCTCAGCCGCTAGATCAAAAGCAAAGGGACTCGTAGGTTGTTGACAACGCAGCGCTGTAGCTCATTAGAAGCGCACAGAGAGAGAGAGAGAGAGAGAGAGAGGTGGGTGGAAAGAAAAAGAAGAAGAAGGATGGCCATGGACATGGGAAGGGTTGGGAAGAAGAGGAAGAGCTGTGGGATCGTGGACATGTGGCATCGGGAGGTCGGGGTCCTCTCCCCGAGATCCTTCGCCCTTCGCTCTGCGGCTTCCGAGGTCGACATCATTCCTCCATCCTTCTCGATTCGGTCGATGATTGAATTTTTTTTATTCCTCTTCGAAATTTATTTGTGCATCTGTTATTGTTACTGTTAGCAATCAGTTAGCTCGACAAAAATCTTGACGAACATGCTAATCGGAACATTGATTTACGTCTAGCTCCTTTTGGGATATGTTGGTGCCATACCATTTATGCAAACCAATCAAACTCCAATATTCTATCCTGATATGGACTTTAAATATTGGGGTTTCACAAGTTTTGTAGGGCATTTTACATTAATTACCCCTATGTTTTATACTTATTACACTAACTATCCATACTTTGAAATTAATTAAACGGACCACCCCTATGTTTTTATATTTTCTTTAGAAAGTTATAACACTAACCAGCCCTATGTTTATTTTTTATTTATAAAGGAGAGGGGGTAATCTGTGTAATTAGTTTCAAAATAGGGGTAGTACCTGTGGTACCCATGAAACATATAGGGGTTAGTGTCCTTATTTCAGTTATGTATGATCCATGCTGGTGCCAGACCTTTCTGTGGCTTAGTTGTTGAAACTAGCGTTAAAGATACAGATGTCAGATTGCCATTTCTCAACCCAAAGTTGTGCGACAATTTGCGTGCCCGCCTCCGGTGACAGATGAAGTCCAACTCCACTACGAGGAGCCACTGGTCCTATATGGCAACCGCACGGCAGACATCACCTTGGAGGATGTAGCCGTGTCAATAGCCATGTGGAAGAACACTCTGGTGATGTATGTCCTTGGGCCTAAGCAGTTATATTCAAACATAGAGGCGTACGCTCGGCGGGCTTGGCGGCCAAAGGGTGAAATGGGGGTGTTCTCCAGGGAGAACGAGTTCTTCGTCAAATTTTTATTGCCGGAGGATGTAATGTCCCGCTCCGCACGGTGCATTATGCTGAGTCGTTGACTCGAAGAGTCATGTTGACCCGATTAAGTATCGATGCGAGTCGATACAAGAGTTATCTTGTCCCGAGAAACGCATCGAGTCGAATCGATGCAAAGTGTTAAGTTGGTCCGAGAGAAAGCATTAAGTCGGTTCGAAGATTCTAAGAAATCGAATCGACGCAAGGCATTAGTCCGATTCGGACAAGTATTGATTTTAGTTGGTTTTGTGTGCAGACTATACGTTTACGCTGAAATATAAGAGGTCGACATTCTGTCTTAATTACAACAGGGTCCGCAAAACCAAATCGTCGCCTCGCAACAGACTGAGGTATAGACTCGGTAAGCCAAATCGGTCACATAATTCAATGAAGCACGAAGTGCTCGAATGGCTAAGTCAGAAGAGTTGGTCGTGCAACAAGTTATGAAATCGAGCCGCATCGGCTCGGCAAAACGACAAGGCGTATCGACTTAAGGGGGGGACTTTGACTCTTCTTTCCTAGTTCGTCATGCTTAATTAAAATGTACCATGGTATTGCTAAGTTAACCTATCGAGTCCACGGGCGTGTCTCGATCGAGAGATGAACATAGTGCGTGTCGAACACTAGATAGAACAATTGAAATGAAACGTACATCAAACGTACGAGTCACTATTGAACATTGAATATCACAAAGGCGAGCGCCTCGGTGCGCAAGCCATAAGAACATGGGATAACTGTATCGACGAGTGCCTCAGCGCATAAGTCATTTGTGCCCCCGTGCACGAGTTAGTATGCTAGAACATCGAAAGACTATATCGGCGCGAATGCCTCAGTGCATGAGGAACATTGAATGCCCTATCGAGGCATGCCTCAGTTGTACGAGTCGGAGGAAAGGAACATAAGTCTAATGTATTGAATACTAAGGTGTAGAACATGGAAATACTGAATCGAGGCGTGCATCGAATGCACGACGCAAGGAATAGAGAATAACTATATCAAAGCGTGCGTACGTGCACAAGACTGATGAAAGATGGCTTCGTTACGAAGAAGAGGATAGTTGTGGCACGAATGTGGCTGAACTATCCAATGTGGTATGGTGCCTTCGAAATGTTTATGGCCTTCGGGACGTTCATTGATGAACATTGAGTTGGGGTATAGTGCCAATTGAAATAGAGAGACGAATTTGCTTGGTTGTATGAAAGATAAGATGCGTTGCATGGTCAAATGGACTTAAAGATATATTGTCCGTGCACGGATGTTTTCTTCCCTCGAACGTGGTACGCCAGGGCGCTGGGACCGTTCGGCCTAGGAGGGATTGCAAGATAATCGGTATTGTTTGTGCACTTCATTAAGACGGTTTGCGACCTGCTATTGATGTGATAAGCCACTTACTCGAGTAATTCGGAGGTCCTCTAATGTTTAGGTTAGCAACCGCATAGAGCAATCACCGTCTTACATATTCGATTTGAGAAATATAAGTCCATTCTAGCCCGGAAAGCTAGTGATCTTCATATAGTTAAGGAACGACGGGTCGAAAGTGCAGGAACACACATGCACAAAGCACTTATAACATGACAGGGAAGGAATGTGGCGCATTCACCTTGCGTCGGTGCAAGGGCGAGTGCGTCAATGTTTAGTAAGAAGTCACGAAACAATACGATATTGCTATTGGTTGCCTGCTTGCTTATGCGAATCGAAATAATATGCTTGCCATGATAACATGTTTTACTACTTTCGAATATGTCATGAAATCGATCCTAAGGAGAATATAGAAATATAACTAAATTGTATGCGGCATGAATCAATACATTACTAAATGTCGGTTTAGTTAAGTGGGTCTTTGATCAGTACAGCGAGGACGAAAGTACTAATCTTCCACTAGTTTGCTAGCAGGTTCAGGGAATGGTCTGCTCGCAGCGGAGCTTCGTTTGATCGCGCTGAGGCATGGAATGCCGTAGCGTTTGAAGCGTACGATCGCATTGACGCTCGGACTTGCAACAAGATTGATGCGGCCGATATATAGAAGACATGATGTATGGAACGGTAAAATTCTTTTTGGACAAGAGAGAACCCGAGTGTTGTTGCTAATCTGGCAAATTCAGTTGGGCTGTTTAAAGCCTTTGTAATCTTAGTTCATTTATTGAATAAAAAGAATTGTTTCGTATACTCTGTTTCTTCTGCTGCTAAATAACAATATCAAAGATAACCATTTGAGAACTTGTCATCTTGCCTTGTACGAGTGCAACTCCAGACTCGTACGACATCATGTCCCAGCGAGGACGATGATTCGGATAAATCGATGCGAGGACGAGCGATTTTCTGGGTCGGGACGTGACAAATTGGTATCAGAGCTCTAGGCTCAATTTTCTCTGGACGCTTGCTTCGTTTCAATTTCAAATAGTTGCCCACCACCAATCAAATCACTCTTGACTCTATTCGATGCCGCACAGGATGTTCCATACAATGTCTAATAAAAATCGTGTAATTTTGTCGCATGTGTTTCAGAAATTACATGATGTTTGCTAAGAAAGTCGCGAAATGTTTGTTGCATCGAGTGCAACAAGTCGTAAAGTGTTTGTTGCTGTAAGCGCAACAAGTCGCGAGATGTAAATTGAAATGTTTGTTGCTGCAAGTGCAACAAGTTGAGAAATATGAATCGAAATATTTGTTGTTTCAATGCAACAGTCGATATGAGAAATATTAGTTGCATCGGTATAATGGAAGTCGTGAAATGTTGCGGTATCAAATGCAACGAGTTGTGAATGATGCGTTGAAATGAACGTGAAAGTTGATATCGAATACGTTGAATGAATTCGAGCATTGCCTTTGAATGTTGGAAATAAATTGTTGCACGAGGTGCAACGGATGTCGGGATTAAATCGTTGCACAAAGTGCAACAGAAGTCGGAATTAAATTGTTGCACGAGGTGCAACGAATGTCGGAAAATGAATCGTTGCACAAGGTACAACGGACGGAACTAAATCATAAGTCGATAAGAACGAATCGTTCAGTTGTGCACCGAGCTTTTGTAGGCAAATGAATACATTGGCCGAGTTGTGTCGGAATTTGATTAATCAAAAAGTTATGGTTGTGATCGACATGATCACTGCGAAAATCGTGAGACGGAATAGATTGTTGGTTCATACCGAGTATGATACGAGAGAAATAATTTGATTTTTGAGTGGTATATGATATGTCACGTATGCGATGGATGGCTCGATTCTGAGTGGTATATGCAATACCACTTGTACGATGGATTCCATCGACACATTTCGTAAATTGCGGAAGGTTTGTCCGCAACGGACGGGAGAGTACCGAGACTCGATTTGAAATTTGTATGACGGTATGTTGATGCAAGTGTTCTTCGATAATCGGTTCGAACGATAGGGCGGGGAGTCGTATCAATGAATGATACGTCGAACGAAATTTTTTAAGTCGGTCGAACGACCGAGACTAACGAAACGATTATGCCTTAAAGCAATAATCGGATCGACGGGATAGGAAACTTGAACTTATAAATGAGTCGCACGACTTGCGATCTCGATAGAAAATGTTGGGCGAGGCGAATTGTATTCGAATCGCACGACTTACGATCTCTATAAAAAATATTGGACTAGGCGAATTGTAATCGAATCGCACGACTTGCGAACTCGATAAAATGTTAGTCTATGTGAATTGAAATCAAATCGCACGACTTGCGAATTCGATAAAAATATTGGGCGATGCGAATTGTAATCGGATCGCACGATGTACGACTTCGGTGAAGAGTTGGTTGATGTGGGTAAATAGTGCCTAAGAGATAGTTGGTTACGTTGCGGCGAAACTCATTTGAGTACGACTGAAACACGCAAAACTTAGAGGACGTGATCGTATAACTCGAAGGTTCGATGTTGGATAATCGGTAACTCAGTTACGCGATTAAAGTATAGCGGGATACGACGAAATGGAAAACGAGTTGATGCGTATGGAAAAGTTTGTAGTGAACTTGGATATATGCAATACGAACTAAAGTCGACGTTGATGCAGATTCAAAGTTGACCCTCGTGCTATCGAAATTGATATTACCTATCAAAATCGATACACAAGGAAACGTAAGCACGATGTGAGAATACAAGACAGAGCGGACTTACGATATCGTAACTTTTGGAAATAGTAATGCGAGAATGTCGAACTGGTTGATCGAAAACTTTGCGATTGATCAGGCGAGACCATAAAGTCATCAACGATTGTTTCGATGCGTATAGTATCTCGGGTGTCGACCGTAGGTTGAAAGACTCGAACGCAATACGAGTAGATGTTTCGTGAAATCCGAAATTATCGACGGTAGTGCATAACTTTATTCAGAGGATAGTTGCGCATCAGTTGCGCCGATAGAAATGGTTTTGTCAGGATTCGGGTAGTCGCATAGAAATCGTCGGAACGTGATTTGGCTCCGAAATAAGAGAGCATGGTTCGTAGTAACTGTCATTCGTTAATGATCCACAATTATCGAGCGTAGCTTCGGGGCAGCTGACCCTAGAAGATTTGACCGCCAAATCGAAATGAATATTGCAGACGTGTAAGATGATCCGTGCGATATCGCATATAGAATTACGTCGGTAACAAATATAATGTGGTGCATGTTGATAAGTCTAGGCAATTTTTGAGAATCGTGCTATGCACGAGAGCGAACGGTAAGAGAATGACTTGGAGTTATGTCGTTAGATTTGGATTCACCTTGCAATTGAGCTTGCGTGAATTGAACTTATATTCGATGTTGCGAGACGAATAAGTTGGAAATTTGGCTAGTGAATTCCTACTCGATAGGAATCGAACATAAGACGCGTCGTAAAGACCTTTGTGTCGGAACGATTGTAGCGTTTGAGCACTGTCGACTTGAGTTAAATTTTCTGGTTGGAAAGACCATTACCTATGAGCATTGTTAAACAATTTTGTCGGAAGGACCATTGCCTTTGTGCAACGTTAATTTAAAGTTGCGTCGGAAGAATTTAAGCACGGTGTCTAGGTAAGTGACCTAGCGGGCGTAGCCCTGAATGTTGATGCATTTACAAGTCAACAAAGAAAATCGTATCGAGATGAGTTGCATAGCCAGACTTTGGAAATAGTTGGACAACGACTTCGAACGCAAGGCGTTGCGGAGGATTGTTGCGATCGGATGCGCAACGGCTTGACGCAACGCATGGTATTGATGGTCAGTGCGAAGACTTACGAAAATGAGAAATGCGATTTTTTAAATCGCATCGCATACGGTGACTTTGTTGAATGAATCACGTATGTATCGAATATACAGATGCGATAAAATTTCGCGAACAGTCGTTAAAGATAAGTCCGATCGAGAGTATGAGATGGCAAGCATAGGATTGAAATTTACCTGTCAGCTTTGTTCCAATTTTCTACCACTGGACTTGGCTAAAATACACATATTTTTGGGACGCCTTGAATAGGTGTACGATCCAAATTAAGTTGTATACTGAATTCAAATTGAGCTACAGGAAAGACTGAAAGTTAATGAAAGCTTGCACGCATGTTTGAAACGGAACAATGATAGTTGGACGAGATCGTGAAACGATCTAGAAAATACTTGAACTGAGTGTTGGTTTCGGTTCGAGGATGAACCTTGTTTTGAGTGGTATATTATGTAATGTCCCGTTCCGCACGGTGTATTATGCTGAGTCGTTGACTCGAAGAGTCGTGTTGACCCGATTAAGTATCGATGCGAATCGATACAAGAGTTACCTTGTTCCGAGAAACGCATCGAATCGAATCGATGCAAAGTGTTAAGTTGGCCCGAGAGAAAGCATTAAGTCGGTTCGAAGTTTCTAAGAAATCGAATCGACACAAGGCATTAGTCCGATTCGGACAAGTATTGATTTTAGTTGGTTTTGTGTGCATGCTATACGTTTATACTGAAATATAAGAGGTCGGCATTTTGTCTTATTTACAACGGGGTCCGCAAAACCAAATTGTCGTCTCGCAACGGACTGAGGCATAGGCTCGGTAAGCCAAATCGGTCGTATTATTCAATGAAGTACGAAGTGCTCGAATGGCTAAGTCAGAAGAGTTGGTCGTGCAACAAGTTATGAAATCGAGCCGCATCGGCTCGACGAAACGACAAAGCGTATCGTCTTAAGGTGGGGGGACTTTGACTCTTCTTTCCTAGTCCGTCATGCTTAATTAAAATGTACCATGGTATTGCTAAGTTAACCTATCGAGTCCACGGACGTGGCTCGATCGAGAGATGAACATAGTACGTGTCGAACACTAGATAGAACAATTGAAATGAAACGTACATCAAACATACGAGTCGCTATTGAACATTGAATATCGCAAAGGCGAGCGCCTCGGTGCGCAAGCCATAAGAACATGGGATAACTATATCGACGAGTGCCTCAACGCACAAGTCATTCGTGCCCAGTGCACGAGTTAGTATGCTAGAACATTGAAAGACTATCGGCGCGAGTGCCTCAGTGCACGATCTATAGAACATTGAATGTCCTATCGAGGCGTGTCTCAGTTGCACGAGTTGGAGGGAAGGAACATAAGTCTAACGTATTGAACACAAAGGTGTAGAACATGGAAATACTGAATCGAGACGCGCATCGAATGCACGACGCAAGGAATGGAGAATAACTATTTTAAAGCGTGCATACGTGCACAAGACTGATGAAAGATGGCTTCTTTGTGAAGAGGAGGACAGCTGTGGCACGAATGTGGCAGAACTGTCCAATGTGGCATTGTGCCTTCGAAATGTTTATGACCTCCGGGACGTTCGTTGATGAACATTGAGTTGGGACATTGTGCCAATTGAAATAGAGAGAGGCAAATTTGCTTGGTTGTATGAAAGATAAGATGCGTTGCATGGTCAAATGGACTTAAAGATATATTGTCCGTGCACGGGTGTTTTCTTCCCTCGAACGTGGTACGCCAGGGCGCTGAGACCGTTCGGCCTAGGAGGGACTACGAGATAATCGGTATTGTTTGTGCACTTCATTAAGACGGTTTGCGACCTGCTATTGATGTGATAAGCCACTTGAGTAATTCGGGGGTCCTCTGATGTTTAGGTTAGCAATCGCACAGAGCAATCACCGTCTTACATATTCGATTTGAGAAATATAAGTCCATTCTAGCCCGGAAAGCTAGTGACCTTCATATAATTAAGGAACGACGGGTCGAAAGTGCAGGAACACAGAGCTCCTGCACAGAGTACTTATAACATGACAGGGAAGAAATGAGGCGCATTCACCTTGCGTCGGTGCAAGGGCAAGTGCGTCAGTGTTTAGTAAGAAGTCACGAAACAACACGAGATTGCTATTGGTTGCCTGCTTGCTTATGCGAATCGAAATAACATGCTTGCCATGATAACATGCTTTACTACTTTCGAATATGCCATGAAACTGATCCTAAGGAGAACATAGAAAGATGACTAAATTGTATGCGATATGAATCAATACATTGCTAAATGTCAGTTTAGTTAAGTGGGTCTTTGATCAGTACAACGAGGACGAAAGTACTAATCTCCTACTAGCTTGCTAGCAGGTTCAGGGAATGGTCTGCTCGCGGCGGAGCTTCGCTTGATCGCGCTGAGGTATGGAATGCCGTAGCGCTTAAAGCGTGTGATCGCATTGACGCTCGGGCTTGCAACATGATTGATGCGGCCGACATATAGAAGACATGATGTATGGAACAGTGAAATTTTTTGTGGGCAAGAGAGAACCTGAGTGTTGTAGCCAATCTGGCAAATTCAGTTGGGCTATTGAAAGCCTTTGTAACCTCAGTTCATTTATTGAATAAAGAGAATTGTTTCGTATACTCTGTTTCTTCCGCTGCTAAATAACAATATCAAAGATAACCATTTGAGAACGTGTCATCTTGCCTTGAACGAGTGCAACTCCAGACTCGTACGACATCACGTCCCAGCGAGGACGATGATTCGGATAAATCGATGCGAGGACGAGCGATTTTCCGGGTCGGGACGTGACAGAGGACGTAGGTGGGGTTCTCGGTGGACTCTGGATATTCAACAGTCGGATGGTGGTTACGAAGCGTTGAGATCCGACGGTGTCCTTCGAATGGGATCTCCTCACGATTGTTTCCACTTGGATACAGCTGCCGAAGTTGTCATTACCCCTTTGGAACGAGGCAGCTCTCTGCAAATTTGTGAGCATAGTAGGATCCCCCCTACGGATGGATCTGGCTACGGCGAGGCTCGAGCGGTTGACATACATCCAGGTGCTCGTGCAGATAAGGGCCCTTCAAAGTTCAAACGATCCTGACGACAGTCCCCGTGCAGTTATCGAACGGTCGTTGTATTGAACAACCAATCACATATGAATGGATTCTTCCAGCATGCACGTCATTTTGCTGTTTTGGTCACCTGGTAACACAGTGTCCGAACCCAACTAAAGAGACGATTCAGGAAGAATTAGTGGAGGTTTTGCGAGTAGAAGTAGCTGTAGTCCCTGAAGGTGTGATGGTAGAGAGTTGAGGATCTGTCACAATAGGGTTGCACGAAGGGAGCGACTAAAGTTTCACCCAAATGGTTTGAAAAACATCTCGTCAACCGGTCTGTCTACTCAGGCCAGCAAGAGTGTCCTTGGGGCTGGTTCAAACGGAGACATAGCCGCACTCGAGGAATCCCCTATGGCATTTCACCCAAATGACTTGCCTAACCAAGGGAAGTTTGTCTGGGTAGATGACATGGCTACCAGCGGTGTCTCCCAACCAACTCAGGTGTAGGGAGAAGGCAACTCTAGTAAGGTAGCACACAACAACATTGGGGATCTTCTTGTAGCGGTCGGCTGATGTATTAGTTACAAAAGAGGCCACTCAAATTTTACTCTTCTATTTAGTTCTATAGAATTACCTTTTCCAAAACAAGAAAAAAATGGGTGTATTGTGGTCCTAGTGCCATGATGCTCCCACTTTATTAGGTTACTGAGATGTTGTTAAGATGGATACAACCTTAACCCCACATATATGGGAGGTTGTTTCAGCCACTAGGGGAGGGGAGGGGGTGAGTGTGGGGAGGGTTGAGGCGATCAACAGGGGGGTTGAAGGAGGAGGAAGAAGAAGGGGTCGAGGGAGGCAAATTGTCCATAAATTACAATTAATTGCCTGTCAAAATTAATGGTCAACTAACGAAAAGCAGTAAGTTGCAACCGTATAAAAAATTCATGTTAGTAAGTTTATAGTTTCAAAGTTCATGGTGGCAAGTTGCGACATTGTCATAGTTCCCGGTATTTAGTTGCAAATTAGCCTATATAAAAGTTGTAGGTTACTTTAAAACTTTCATGTACTAGTTTTGCGTTTGTATGTTAATTTTGTTGGAAGTGTTTGATATTCAATAGTTTTGTACTTTTGTGAGTTTAAGATGTATTTGAGCCTGAGTAGGAATACTAGAGGGTTGTTTTCTCTATTGTTTATATTAATAGTTCAATCGTTATTATTCTCTCTCAAAAAAGAAGAAAGGAAATTCAATCCTTCTTACAGCTTCTACCTATACGTATGCTCTGTAACGTGTTGAAAAGATTACTAGCTATACTTGTGATCGTAATGCTATGAGAGAGCACTATGTGTATGTAGGTTTTGTTGACTACCTATCCACTTACTATGCTACTACGGACTTGACTTTTTATTAGGAAAAATCACAGTTTCAAGCCAACCAAAATCCACTCTCTGAAGACATTTTATAGTTTCTTAATTTGGGAAGAAAGAAACATCTTCAACCACCTTACACTTGGGTCTTTAGCCACTGGTGCAGGACTAGGAGATTGAAACATGTTATATACTTTATAATACCTCAGTTCCTAAGTGTTCATAATTTCATAGTGGATCCTAGGTGACAAACTAGAAAAGGGTGACGTCACTTGAATTCTTGGTTAATGCAGTAGGTAGCTGCAATATCGCATCGACTGGACTGGCATTATGTATCGGAAAGATCACGGTAGTCAAAGGCGCATTGTGCACGCGAGGCACAAATGGTCTATATCGTCCGAGTCACAAGACACACTTAAGGCGCTCGTCCGAGCGAAGTGAGACAAAAAAAAAAGTAAAATAAAAATGAATAAATTAATTAATAATGTAAGAAATAAAACCAAAATAACATATTAAAACCAACAAAAATATGTTAAAGCATAACCAAGTGAACTAGCAGAGCAACAGTAGCAGTCAACAGAACTAAGATAAATTTGTGTTCTCCCTACCACACTTTTAGTAAATTTGAGTTTTTTCATTTCAACTTTAGTAAACTTTGGCAACCGTGGAAAGGGCTACCTCTCTTCTGTTGGACGCGTGCGGAAGCGTTTGCCAATACACCTGACCAAAATCAACCCCCGTCTAACGGACACCAAGTACAAGATGAATACAAGTATACGGCGGTGACGTACGTCACTCGGACAAATCCCAACCTTCAATAACTCAGATGAAATTACAAGATTGACAGAACTCACGTTGAACGTTTTGCCCTAATAGGTTCAACCCCCTCACCACTCTCAAGAAGAAAAACAGAAGATTACAATTGAGATCACTCACAAACCCGTAGCAATCTCCCTAAGAGCAAAGTACGGACTTTCTTTTAGATTTTCTTGTGGACAAGCACCCCGAATCTCCACTTTTGTGCTTTGTGCTTATTTTTTGTGCCTCCACCCTCACCCCATATATATAGGATGAGAAAATCATATTTTAGGTCATAATATGATTTCTTAATTAGGAATCCCTCAAATAAGAATTCTATTACACCTAAAATAGTCCATCAATTATCCTATTTTAGATCATAATATGATTTCCTAAAATAAGAATCCTATTATATCTAAAATAGCACAACACCAATTATGGACATCCAAATCAAATCAAATCAAATATTTAATAAGATTTGGATTCCACAAGTATGTTGTTACCAAATCCAGACTGGACAACAACACCTTCCATTTGTATGAGGTAAGGGTTATCTAGACTCAAAAGTTTTTTTATTAAAAAAGAAAAAAAAAAACCCGGAGAAAGACTTCTCGTCTAGTGAGGTGCGAGGCGAGCCTTTAACTACCATGGGAAAGATGATTAATTCCTACGCATTGTGTATCGGAAAGATGCTTAATTCCTAGAGCGATTTCAGGTCTGAAGTGGAAGGGGAACGGAAGGAGATCGCTTCTAAAGGCAGGCTTCAGTTCTTTGGCTACCCTCCTTGCATTGTGTTGGAGCGATGGGCTGATCCCATGATCTGGATACTATGGTATTTGATACAATTATGGATCAAGCAAACACCTGGTGGCAGAAAGGAAACTTCCCAGGCTTTCTATCTTGTACCATGCCAATCTGCATGCAATCTATTCAATTAGTTAAAATCTTTCTGCTGACTTCAAAGTGTCTAGGATGAGTCTGTGGTTTGATTTACTTGTTTGGCCAGCCATTTGCATTTTGGATAATCAGCAAAGACCTTTATGTTGACTTGGTGTAATTCTTAGCGTCAACATCCCAAAATTGCAAGACCTTTGATAACAACAATAACTTTGTGGTTGATTGGCTAATCTTGATTGTGCCTTGATCGATCAAGGCATCGAAGGGTTTAGCAAAAACGATTATACCTTCCATGTATGGTTGAATCGATTCCTTCTACTACCTTTTATTGATCATGATTGAAGTGTCCCACAATGAGTATGCTTAGTTTTCATCCCGCAATAGGTCTCCTGCTAGATATGGAGAAGAGAAGAGAAGAAGAGAAATAGATTCGAGGCAAGTTATCTGAAAGAAGAAAAGAAGAATTATGGTTCTCCATACGAGAGAAATCTCCTTATATAGGCAAATAGGAACCCTAATGCGCGTGGCAACATATGGGCGAACAAACAACAATGGATCCGGTCCACATGGTCGGCCATCTATTAGTGAACCTAACCCGGTCTGGATCCGGCCAAACCCATCCGCTTCGATCCAATGCCAACATACTCTCACACGCACATAGTGGGAGCAATCATATTTTTTTCCGTATCAAGTAAGATCATATATCCGTGTGGCATTCAATTGTGAGTACCTACAAGCAGAGTACCGTAAACCAAATCCTTTAAGCAATCAACCTAAGGATAATCCCTATCACATAAATAAAATTCTGGTGAGTAACTTATGCGTCCAAATCATTTCGCATCGTCTTATTTGAATATCACTTAATCCCTCAACAGAGAACATATTCATCTACCATGGTCTCTTTATGTCTCGGTCACACTTTTTCACAATTCTCGAATGCACATAAGTTTGGCCAATGACAAATTATAAGACATGCCTCATGATCTTCCTTCCATCTATTACAGTTGTTTCCGTACAAATGTGCTTTCTCAATCACACTCTTCTGATGTACGATATTGATTTTATCGTACAAGGAAGCGCATCAAAGTAGCAGTCATTGACTTCGAGCTTCACGATATTGACCCGTCGGGTACTGATGTACAATGTTTTAAATGGCGGTTGAGGCGGCCGCCTAACGTCTAGGCGGCCACTCTCCGCACCGTTTTTCCCGTTGGTAGTGGAGTAGGCGGACGTCTAGGCGGAGCAATACCTGACTAGATGTTTTGGCAAAACAATTTTGCAAGCATTATGGACCTATGGTTCACTTTACAAGACTGAAATTTTATAAATCTTAGTTCTACAACTTAGTTATGCATCAAACACCATTTAAACATGCATATTATGCAAAAAAAAAGTGGTAAAATAGTAAAAAGTATCTAAAAAGTATTAAACGTCTAGGCGGCCTAGGTGGTAGACGGACCCTCTCCGCCGCGCACCCGCCTACCGTCGTTTAACCTTGTTGGTGTATGCACCTCAACGCACAACATACTTAGTCAAGCCTCATAGCTCACATAGCAAGGAAGCAAAGATCCATTCCTTGCTCTCCGTTGAGTCATCATATCATATGACATGTCATATGAAAACGTGTCATGGTAGAGGGGCTCTCCTAGAGTGTATGTCTTATCTCTATCCAAAACACTGTGCAATCCTAACCCAATCGTCCTTCTGGCTTTTGGCTAACCCTCTTGCATTGTTTGCCTACAAACGACAACCACAATATGTTATTCTGACTCTAAAACAGGTCGTGGAAGGTGGAAATCTTGCAAGTCGATCCGACTATCCAGGTTAATCAGCAACCTCATCCCGACTTCTCGGGGAAATTCCACCATTGCCGCACTCACTAGCAGATAACTACTATACCCAACACATTTGTAGGATACACTCCATCTCATCTTTAGCGCACACTCATAGTCGTTGAAGGCGGCCATTCGTATGAGTGAATCAGTCTTGTGTTTGTTTGACATACTGATTATGACATTCAACAATTTTTCTTATAAACTTTTATACTCAACAAAACATATAGAATTATGGAATAAAAAAAATATCTTAAGAATTTATCCACACAAATGTTTGTCGAACTGCTACGGTAGTACAAATGTCAATAATCATTTCATCAGGGACAAAGTCCCATAGACCTAGTATGCGCCTCGAAGCGCTCCTATAAAATCCTCTTCGTAAGAGAATCCATAATTATTTTGTCGGCGTCTAAATACTCCAATTTGGCTTCTTTTTTCTTCCGTATAAAATGATGATGAATATCGATGTGCTTGGTTTATATGTGGTGCTTGAAATACTTCACTTATGTATCCACCGCTATGTTGTCATTGAAGAGGGTTACAGTGTCTCCGGTATGTGGCACCATCACCTGTAGGTATTGAAGGAACCTTCTCAACCGCACTGCTTCATGCACTGCTGCAACGTACTATGCCTCTATAGTAGACAGATATACAATCATATTTCTTGCTCTCCTAGGAGATGGCTCCATTGGCTAGCATGAAAACATAACCGGACGTGGATGTGTGCCCGTCCAGTTCGCCGACCTAGTCAGCATCTGAATACCCCCTGAGGCGCAGGTCCGAACAACTGAAACACAATAAGTAATAGGATGTCCTACGCAAGTAAGAAAAGATCCTCTTAACACCCTTACTATTGGTTTGTCCAGGATTAGCTTTAGTAGTGACTCTAAAAAGTCCTCCCACAAATATTATGTCAGGGCGAGTACAGATTATAGCGTATATCAAGCTTCTAAGTGCGCAGGTGTAGGGTACTTTTCTATTAGTTTTTCTTAGTGCAGACTTGTTGGACATTGTTCGCTAGTCATCATATGTCTTGAAGCTATTGGTATATTTAGTATATTGTAAAGGCACATGGGAATATCCTGAAGACATATTTGGAATGTCAGAATATGTCACAGGATATTCCATTATGTAAAGGTTATATAAAGCCTATGAGACTATCAATGAAATCAATCAATTCCAACACGGTATCAGAGCCACCTTTCCACAAACCCTAATCCTAGCCGCCACCAAACCCTAACATTTTCCTTCTTCTCCCTCTCTCTCCGCTACCAAACCCTAACCCGCACATAGTAGCCACCCCCCTTTCTCGTACGCCTGATGCCGCTGTTGCTGCGGCTGCCGCCGATGTGGTGCATGTACGGGCCGGCCCCCCCACATGCGTGCCGCCTTTCCCCCTGCCTCACGCAATGGAGCCTTTGTTGCTGTTGTTCGGATCATTCCGAAAGAGGACACCAATGCCTAGATCTGACGAAAACAGACATGTTCGGATCTAGGAGCGGACGACGAGGGCGAACGTGAGTCGTGGAGCGGGCGTGACGTGATCGGAGAGAAGCATCGATCGAGGAGATCCTCAAGAAGCTGTATCCTGCAGAGGTTACGACGTTGATGAAGATGTCGGCTGGTGAGAGCACGACACGAACGTCGTCAAAGTTGGAACTTCCCTCCAGTGATTTGAAGTTGGATGGACCAGCCACCTATCTGAGTTGGTCACGGCGGATGAGAAGAACCCTCGTAGGAAAGAACCTGGAGGGGTTCCTGTCGGACGAGAAGATAGAGCCGGATGAGGGCTCGGCAGGACGCGACGAGTAGAAGTCCACTCATATGGTGATCTACATCTGACTTCTCAACTCCTTAGTCCAGTCTATTGCTGCCATAGTAGATGGCATTGAGATGGTGAAGGATGTGTGGGAGAAATTGAGGAGGACCTATGATGGTGTGGGGAACAACTTACGGATCTTCCAGATAAAGGGGAAGATCGACGACACCGTACAGGAAGATAAGACGGTGCAGGAGTATGCTACGGAGTTGGAGCGTCTGTGGTTGGACTATGATCACCACTCAAATCGGACGAGCTGCGGGGACCCGAAGTGTAAGGAGAGACATGTGTGCCTGCAGGAGAGGACGATGAAATTCCTCAAAGGGCTGACTGCAGCATTCGCACAGAGGACGACCTTCTCGCCCAACCAAAGATTCTTAGTCTTGAGGGGGCTATCTCAGTCATGATCCAGGAGGAGACGCGCATCAGACTGCAGGTGGGAACAAGTGATCCCCCCGAAACAAAGTCAGCACTAGCGGTTACCAGCTCGGGAGACACAGGGTCCAAGGGAGAGCCCTGGCAGCACAACCGGCAGTGCTACAACTGCGGGGAGATGGGCCATCATCGGTATGCTTGTACCAAACCACCTATGGAAGGAAACTCAGGTGGTGAACGTGGACAGTTCGGTGGACGAGGATATATTGGAGGACGTGGTCGTGGTCGAGGGGGTCGACGAGGCGGCTGAGGAGGTTATCGGACAAACCTGCTGGCAGCAGAAGGGAATGGAGGAGCTGGTGGGACATTTATTGAGGAGGATCAGGCACTGATGGACATACTGGAGAGGAAGCAGAGAGCGTCAATCGAAGGAGACAAGAGGAGTGGAACAGAGGAGGCATCCACCTCATTCTTCGCTGGGGGCAACGCTGCTATGTATGTCAATCCATCAGAAGGTACTGACAAGTCACTTGCTCTTGCATCTATCTCTTCTCTTAAATCATCAGACTGGATTATCGACTCGGGAGCATCTCGGCATGTGACGGAAAATGCTAGTGAGTTTTCTTCTTACACTTACCTAGCATCAGCAGACACCATTCAGACAGCTGATGACACTTTCCAGCCAGTGGTCGGTAAGGGTACTGTTAATTGTACAAGTTCAGTAAGATTATCCAATGTTTTACATGTTCCATTCTTTTCAGTCAGTCAGTCTTGTCCATTAGTTCTATAATTCTCCAACTTAAATGTATTATTTTTTTTGATATTCCTAAGGTGACCTTCCAGGAGAAAGGGACGGAACGAAGACTTAGGACTGGCACTTGGCTTGAGGGACTGTGGTACCTAGATCGAGAAGGACTGGACTCAGCATTGGTATCTAAGGCAGAGAAGGCTGGAATGGGAGGACTGCAGCAGAAGACTGAAGATACTTTGATACTCCATCATTAGGAGGATGGAACATTCTTCCTTTGATACTTTAATTATGTTTTATCCAGAGGTTTATGCAAAAGCAAATAAAAAAAATTAGTATATAATGCGTGCGAGTTAGGAAAACTTACTAGGAGCTCGTTGGTACGGGTCATAGGAGCTCTTTTGCTTTTGAGGTAGTACATTATGATGTTTGGGATCCATGTGCTATTAACACTATGAATGGGTATAAGTACTTTGTTTCCTTTATTGATTGTGTCTCTCGTGTCATCTGACTATATTTGATGAAAAATAAGAGTGATGTACCTACTTGTTTCCGGGATTTTCATAAGCCAGACTCAGTACAACGCAGTTGTGATGGTGCTAAGGTCTGACAATGGAACGGAGTATACCAACATGACACTTGCAGAATACTTATCAGCACGAGATACATCATCAGACCACCTGTGCATACACACCAGCACAAAATGGAGTAGCAGAAAGGAAGAATAGACACCTTCTGGAGACCGCAAGAAGTATGATGATCGACATGAATGTCCCACAAAGTCTGTGGGGGCATGCAGTGTTGACAGCAGCTCAACTCATCAACATGATGCCTTCGAAAGTCCTGGGATGGAAATTCCCATGTGAAGTATTACAAGACAATAATAGTGAGATACTCTCATTAAAGGTGTTCGGGTGTGTGTGTTTTGTGAAGGACAACAGGCCATCAGTTGGGAAACTTGACCCTAGAGCGGTCAAGTACATCTTCGTGGGCTACTCAGCGACTCAGAAGTGGTATGTGTGCTGGAGTCCAGTAGAGAAGAAAAAGTTCGTCAGTATGGATGTCCACTTTCGGGAGCATGAGCCATACTACCGCCAGGAGGGAACTTCACACAACACGCCTAATACCTACCAGTATGAGGCGAGAGGGGGAGATGGAGAACTTGGTGGTGACCGATTTAGAAGTTTGACATGGAGGCATGGTTGAGGAGGAACATAAAGGTGAAACGGAACATGGGGAGGAGATTAGAAGTGTTAGGCCTACGGCTCAGGAGGAGTTACTTACCTACAGTAGGAGAGAGAAGCAAACTGCAGGACCAGTACCTACAGTGCCAGTGCCAAGTCCCTTGCTTGCGTTCGTCCCAATTCCTGAGACACCTACACCACCGCCCCCTTCAGGTAATAGCATTCCTCATACTCCTCCCACACCACTATCTGTATGGAGGACCACTCGCAGCAATGCGAGAAATCCTCCGGACAGATATAGTTGGGATCTTGCTCAGTTTGTTTCTTATGACCATATCTCTTCTTCTCATGGAGCATTTATAGCATCTTTGGATAGTATTACTGTACCTAACAATTGACAGGTTGCCAAGAACGATCCAAAATGGAAAGCGACAATGCACGAGGAGTTGGGAGCTCTTGAGAAGAATCACACTTGGGAGCTGGTGAGACTGTCTGAGGGAAAGAGAGCAGACGGATGCAAGTGGGTTTTTTACCGTGAAGCAAAATCCAGATGGGCAGGTTGAGCGCTACAAAGCTCGACTAGTGGCGAAAGGATACAATCAGACATACGACATTGACTATGACGAGACTTTTGCACCAGTTGCAAAGATGAGCACTGTCAGGGCCCTGATCTCTTTGGCAGCGAATGGTGGATGGAAGCTACACCAACTGGACGTGAAGAATGCATTTCTTCATGGAGATCTAGTGGAGGAGGTATACTTGAATATACCACCAGGATTTGGCACGAATCAGACAACAGGCAAGGTCTGCAGACTGAAGAAATCCTTCTATGGACTGAAGCAGTCTCCTCGAGCGTGGTTTGACAGATTCAGGAGAGCTATGATAGGGATGGAATATCAGCAGATCAATGCTGATCACACTGTGTTCTTCAGAAGGAGTGGAGGCCATATCACCATACTTGCGGTGTATGTCGACGACATGATTATCACGGGAGATGATGAGCAGGAGATCTCCCGACTCAAAGGGAAGCTTGGCAAGGAGTTTGAGGTGAAGGACCTTGGTCTTCTTCGCTACTTCTTTGGGATTGAGATAACTCGAGACGCAGATGAGATTGTTCTCTCTCAGAGGAAGTATGCACTGGACCTTCTCACAGAGACAGGGAAGTTGGGGTGCAAACCTGCAGCGACGCCGATCGATCAGAGGTTCAAGCTGAACGCTGAGGCTGGAGAACCAGTTGACCGGGACAGATACCAGAGACTGGTGGACAAGTTGATCTATTTGAGCCACACACGTCATGATATCTGATTTGCAGTTAGTGTGGTAAGCCGCTACATGCATGACCCACGGAAAGGTCATATGGACACAGTGTACCAGATTCTGAGATATTTGAAGAGTGCCATCGGGAAGGGATGGATATTTAGGAAGAATAATCACGTAGGCATCGAGGGCTACTATAATTCTGACTGGACTAGTTGTGCGGACGACATGAGGTCTACATCAGGATACTGCATATTTTTAGGAGGCAACTTGGTCTCTTGGAGGAGTAAGAAGCAGTCTGTGGTAGTCAGATCGACAACTGAAGCGGAGTACAGAGCTATGACCTTGGAAATTGCAGAGTTGCTTTGGTTGAAGAATATGCTGGTGGAGCTGAAGCTGAATCAAGGAGCCAAGATGAAGCTGTGGTGTGACAACCAGTCAGCTATTAGTATCGCCAACAATCCAGTACAACATGACATGACCAAACACATCGAGATCAATAGGTTCTTCATCAAGGAGAAGTTGGTTAGTGGACTACTGGAGCTAGGCCACGTTCCAACCAAGGATCAGGTAGCAGACGGACTGACCAAGGGACTTAGCTCTGTGAGCATGATTAGAGGATGTGACAAGATTGACTTAGTGAATATCTTTCGCCCATCTTGGGGGGGAGTATTGGTATATTTAGTATATTGTAAAGGCACATGAGAATATCCTGAAGACATATTTGGACTGCCAGAATATGTCACAGGATATTCCATTATGTAAAGGCTATATAAAGCCTATGAGACTATCAATGAAATCAATCAAATCCAACAGAAGCAACAAGAGATCTTACAGAATTTTTGTTCGACATATTGAAGCGGTTTAAGATCTTACTTATAAATGTCTCCTAAGACAGGCCAAGGATCTTCTTAGAGCAGTTTCTCTGGATCTGAATTATGAGAACATAGCTCGCATTTTTCATATGCTTTATCTCGAAGGTAATAGACAACCACCCTTTACTGACATAAATCATCGTCGTATTGTTGCCTCCAACAATATGTCATCCACGTATAATGACAAGTTCATAAAGCTCTTATCAGATCGCATTATGTATATACAATGGTCTTCTTCGATCATGGTGGAACCATATGAAGTAACGTCTCTGTCAAACCATATGTGTCACTGCTTGGATGATTGTTTCTGGCCGTAAATGGACTTTTTGAACCAGCTCACTTTATGCTCTCTCCGGCCTTGAAACCAGTAGGTTGATTCATATAGATCTCATTATTTGGCTCTTCATAGAGGAAAGCATTCTTGATGTTCATCTGGACTAGCTTTAGACACGATGATCGCTAGAATCAGCGAATGGATGCAATTCTCACCATAAGAGAACGTATCCTCGCATCCCACCCCCTCTCAGTGGGTGAATCCCTTTGTCGTCCAACGTGCTTTGTAGCGCTTAATGCTATCTTCTTCTTTATGTTTAACCATTAAAACTAATTTGTTTTTGATGTTTTTGTGATTAGAGGGTAGATCAACTAAGTCCGAGACTTTGGTTCTTTTTTAATGAACTCTGGTTATTCATTCATTGCATCAATCTATCCTTTCGCGTTTGAATCGGGAGTAGCCTTCCGAATAGTCTTTGGCTCCGCAACTTCATGCAATGCCACCATGAACGCTTTCCCTTTTATCTCAAATCGACGTCAAGGCACCGTTCCACGGAAGCTTTTGTTGGCCAATTTCATGGTCACACCCGATTTTAATTATCGACATGAACTTAAGTCAATACACAAAATATACGAACTGCTGCTAATCATTTCAGGACTTGTGAAATCAATATCAACAAGCGTACTACTGCATCATCAAGCACGTAAATCATCAGTCTGAAGCTTACTTTCATTGAAATCTAGTCCGAGTCATTTTACAATTTATTATGTATTTTATCTTTATTTAGTCTAGGATATAAATTGTAAGATCGATTGGGTAATACTGGCTTAGGTTAATCTTAGTCTACTTTTCTATACAGCCTACCTATTCTTATTCCAACTACCAAAAAGTTCTATTCCATTCTGCAACAACTTTTTACAAATGTTTAATATTTTTCCTAGACAGAACTCAAACCGAGTTCGGTCCGAACTCTGTCCGAGTTCGGTCCGAACTCTGCCCGAGTTAGGTCTGTTTAAATTCAAATATCTATTGCCTCCAAATCTGCATGCAACGTTCCTATACGAAATCTTTGCATCAGAACTCTGCCAGAACTCTGTCCGAGTTCGGTCCTAGAAAACACCTATAAATAGAAGAGTTGTTTTCATTCCAAATCACTCATTCATTCTTCATCTTCTCTTCTCTATTCAATAAGTGTTTTCATCCGATCAAAAGTTTTCATATCACACCTACACTTCTCTTAGCCAAAAGTCAGTAATATCTATTTCGATCTAGAGTCTTTTGGTTCTCAAGAGTTGTAAAAAGGTTGTTCAAAGTACAGAAATTAACTCTGTTGTTGAGCCGGTCGTGCGCTCGTCACCAAGGGTGTTGTGAAGTTGGTCGTACACTTGTCACCAAGCACGGTGTTGTAAGAGACTGCAAGCTCTCAATTAGCTTGTGCCTTAGTGGATTAACATCGAGTAAGAGTACTCGAGGCTGGATTAGTCCTCTCAGAGGGATACCAGTATACATCGCTGTGTCACTGAGTTTGATCTCTTTATCTCTTGCTATATTTATTTACTGTCTCTTATTTACTGCCATAGTTATCTGTTTAATTTTTAAAATTGGTAATTATTTTCCGCTGCACTCGCACTCACTCTATTCACTCCCCCTCTAGAGGTGCTCAACGGTCCTACAATTGGTATCAGAGCAGGTTATATTCTAAAATAACAAACCTCAGAGAGTATATATGACAGTCGTGAAATCAATATTCAACGGTGAAGGGCAATCCACAAATAGACCCACACTATTTGATGGTACAAATTATACCTACTGGAAAGCACGGATGACTTTCTTCTTAAAGTCTCTTGACTTTGATCTTTGGTCTATAGTTGTTGACGGTTACAAGAAACCGGCACCTACAATAGTTGATGGCCAGCTTGTAGACAAGCCTTATGACAAATATACAGAGGCTGAAAAAACAAAGGCTAGTCTAGATGCTCGTGCCATCAACGCACTGTTCTGTGCAATTGACAAAACGGAATTCAACAGAGTTTCAACCTGTAAAACGTCTCACGAGATTTGAAAACTTCTTGAGGTAACTCATGAAGGTACTTTCCAAGTGAAGGAATACAAAATCAGTAGACTGACACAGGAATATGAATCTTTTAAGATGAAATCTGGTGAGTCAATTACACAGATGTTCACACGTTTCCTTGATATTACTAATCCTTTGCAATCTCTTGGTAAGGATTACAGTAATCATGAGAAGATCAGAAAAGTGCTGCGGGCTCTAACCAAGAACTGGAACCCGAAGGCAACAACAATCATTGAAGGAAACGATCTCACCACCATGTCTCTGGAAACACTGATGGACAAACTCATGACTCATGAGCTTGATCTGCAAGAGTTTGAAGAAGCAACCCCAAAAGAAAAGTCTATCGCCTTCAAAGCTCAAGCCAGAAAATCTGCATGCAATGATTCTGAGGAAGAATCATCAAGTGGTGATGAACAAGCCCTACTTGTGAAGAACTTCAGAAAATTCCTAAAGTTTGAGAAATCAAACAGAAGGAAGAGAGATATCCAAGAAAGCAATGAAGATGAAACAATATGCTTTGGATGCAAGAAATTAGGGCACATGAAGAAGGACTGTCCAACTTCGAAGAAAAGCAGTCCATACGATAGATCAAGATTAAGCAGAAAAGCAACAATCAGTCGAAAGTATGCTAACACAAGTATCTGGCATGAAAGTGATGCCAGTGATACAGAGGAAGAAGACAGACCCTGCGGAAATGCCAATGTCTGTCTTATGGCTTTTGATAAGGTATCCTCAAACCCTTTGTATGATGACTTTACTTTTGATGAATTAAAAAATGCCTTTAGCGAACTACTTGAAGAACACAGAAATGTGCTTGACAAGTATAAGCAATCTCGAAAAGAGATTAAGGCATACACAACCGAGATAGCTAGACTGTCCAGTCTTATTGAAGACATTAAAGAGACGTCTACTACCGGTAACATGGAAGAGATAGCCAAACTCAAAGTAGACTATCATGAGGCTATCCTCAAAGTTGATAAGAAAGAAAGAGACTATGTCAAAATACAAGAGTTATATGACATAGAGAAGAAGAAGCACTTAGTCACAGAACAAAGACTCTCAGACATGACTGCTAAATATGAAGAGTCTGTTGCGGTTTCTAAAAAGTTAGAAATCAAGTTAGGCAAACAGGCAATACCTGTAACACAGCCTAAGTCTAGTCCTAATGCTAAGCATACACCTAAGAGGACTCAAACTCAGAAAGCACGAAAGAAACACGATTATCACCATGCTTTCACTTATAGGTTTTCAAAGAAACCAAATAAGCATGTCAATACAGTTTCAATTACCACTGTTTCTAAACTCACTTGCACATATTGTGGTACTCATTGACACATCGCAGTATTGTTTAGCAAGGAAACTTGTTGACAATGGTACTTCATTTTGGAGACCTAAGACTAATCAATATGGACCCTTCAGTAAATGGGTACCAAAGGATTCATCTTCTTGTTTTGTAGGTGGACCCTCAACCCTCTCATGCTAAAAGCAAGTGGATCCTCGATAGCGGATGTTCGCGGCACATGACTGGTGATGCATCTTTGTTTGCTACGCTATCGATGAAGAAAGGAGGATACGTCTCCTTCGGAAATAATCTGAGAGGTGATATCATTGGCAATGGCACTGTTGGTATATCTCCTTATCCTGTAATAAAAGACGTTTGTCTAGTTACATAATTGAAACATAACCTACTAAGCATAAGTCATTTGGCTGATAATGGTTATGGTATCAACTTTGTAAAAGACAAATGTACCATATATGATATGTCATCTGGTAATCCCATATATGAAGGGATTAGAGAAGACAATATTTATATTTTCTTTTTGGAGAGTACTAATAATGCAGGAAGATGCCTAGTAGCAAATTTAGATGAAAGCTGGTTATGGCATATGAGACTAGGGCATGCAAATATGGACACTATCTCACGACTGAGCACTAAGAAGTTGGTAAAAGGACTCCCCGAGATTCCATTCAAGAGAGATATGGTATGTGCTGACTGTGAAAAGAACAAAACACATAGGTCTACATTTAAATCCATCAACGCTGTAAGTACTTCTAGACCTTTGCAGTTGATATATATGGATTTATTTGGTCCTAGTAGAGTCGCTAGTCTTGGCGGTAAGCTCTACGCTTTTGTTATTGTTGATGATTTTTCTCGTTTTACTTGGGTTTATTTTTTATCAAACAAAAATGATGCTATTTTTGAATTTCAGTTATTTTGCAAAAAGGTACAAAACGAAAAAGGCTTCACGATTACTCGTATCCGAAGTGATCATGGTGGCGAATTCGTAAATACTGATTTCAAAAAGTTTTGTGATGATAGTGCGTGCTACCACGAATTTTCTTGTCCTAGAACTCCTCAACAGAATGGTGTTGCGGAGCGAAAAAATCGTACTCTAAGCGAGATGGCTAGAGTCATGCTGAATCAGCATAATCTTCCTAAATATTTTTGGGCAGAAGCTGTTAGTACAACCTGTCATATTTTAAACAGGGTGTTAATTCGACCTATCTCGAAGAAAATACCGTATGAACTTTGGTTTGGAAGGATTCCAAACATTTCTTATTTCAAAGTTTTTGGATGTTGCTGTTTTATCCTGAACACCAAGGACAACTTGGATAAGTTCGACTCTAAAGCAGATGAAGGGATATTTTTCGGATAGCATGCTAAGAGTAAAGGATATAGAATTTTCAATAAAAGGTCTATGATTGTTGAGGAATCCATTAACGTTACTTTTGATGAGCTCAATAGTCACAGATCTAGCGACAGTGATGATGAAGGTATACAAGCAAAAACCGATAAGAGTCCTGTGGAAGATCTGGCTCATAAATTTGAATCATTGAAGTTCCTACCAGATCATCCAGAGACACTCATCATAGGTGATGTATCAAAAGGTGTAAGTACACGCTCCTCTCTTAGAGATTCTGAAATAGCAGCAAATGTGGCTTTCATTTCTCAAATAGAACATAAGAATATAGAAGATGCTTTTACTGATGAGCTTTGGATTAATTCCATGCAAGAGGAACTAAATCAATTTGAGAGAAACCAAGTTTGGGAACTCGTTCCTAAACCTATTGGTCAATCGATAATTGGTACCAAATGGGTGTTCCGAAATAAACTTAGTGAAGATGGACAAGTTCTACGCAACAAAGCACGTCTAGTGGCACAAGGTTATAATCAAGAAGAAGGTATTGATTATGACGAGACATATGCTCATGTTGCTAGACTAGAAGCTATCCGCATGTTTTGTGCATTTGTATGTTTTAATGATTTTAAATTATTTAAATAGACATGAAAAGTGCATTTTTGAACGGATTTCTAAAAGAAGTTTTTGTGAAACAACCCCCTGGCTTTGAAGATTTTCAAAAATCTGATCACGTCTTCAAGCTTAAGAAAGCATTCTATGGACTCAAACAGGCACCTCATGCTTGGTATGAACGCCTAAGTGCCTTCTTACTTGATAATGGTTTTTCAAAAGGAAGAGTTGATTCAACTTTGTTTATCAAATCCTTAGATGATGACATTCTTTTTATGCAAATAAACGTTGATGACATTATATTCGGTTCTACTAATGAAAAACTTTGTCCAGAGTTTGCTAAGTGTATGCAGAGTGAATTTGAGATGAGTATGATGGGAGAGCTGAACTTCTTTTTAGGACTCCAGATCAAATAACACTCAAAGGGAACATTCATCAATCAAGCCAAGTATATGAAGGACATACTGAAAAAGTACGACTTCGATAATGTAAAGCCGGGTAAAGTGCATTTAAACCCTCCTTAGATGCACGAAAATGCAAATAAAGACTCGCTTATCCGAAAAACCCAACAAGATACGAAAATGCTTAAATCATCCCCTCCGCTAACTTTTCTGTTAACGGGTGTTAAAATGGAATTATTTTTGACCATTTTACCCCTGGGCTATCTAATATTAACTTGTTAAAAACGGTTAGTTCTAAAATTATTTTGTTAAAAACGGTTACGCAAAAATACTTGTTAAAAAGTGGATAAATATTAACAAAGGGAAAATGGTCTTTGCTAGTAAAATTATTTATTAAAATTATTTTAATTAATATTAACTTGTTAAAAACGGTTAGTTCCGTCAAAAAAGTGGATAAATATTATTTAAAATTATTTTGTCATAAATTATTTTTTATTTAACAAATATATAAATAGTTTTGGGAAAAACAAAACTGATAAATACAAAAAAAATCAATTCTTAAAAAATAGAAATGATGAAAAACTGGAAAAAAATACCAAATAAAAAACAAAAAAATACTATTAAAATATGGAAAAAATAAAAAATAGACAAAATATTCCAAAAAACCAAAAAATGAGGATAAATCTTAAACAATGAAAAAAGACAAAAACAAAAACTATACAAATTTGAAAATAAAAGTCACTCTTAAAAAACTAGAAAAGATTATTAAAAAGATAAAAAAAAATATGAAATAAGAAATAAAAAAATGGAAACAAAAAACAAAATATTAAAAAGATTATTAAACAAAAATCAATTCTCATGCTTGACGTCATTTTCGAAAATAAATGTTTATAATCTAAATAGTAGGTTTTCATCTTAAATTTTTTCTGGAAAAAAGAATCTTTTAACAAATGTCCGGTTAGTCCTGAACTTGTATCGTAATTATTTATTAGTCATGACTATTATCGTAATTATTTATTTATTAATTCTAGAAAAGATTATTAAAAAGATGAAAAAAAAAAATATGAAATAAGAACTAAAAAAATGGAAACAAAAAACAAAATATTAAAAAGATTATTAAACAAAAATCAATTCTCATGCTTGACGTCATTTTCGAAAATAAATGTTTATAATCTAAATAGTAGGTTTTCATCTTAAATTTTTTCTGGAAAAAAAAAACTTTTAACAAATGTCCGGTTAGTCCTGAACTTGTATCGTAATTATTTATTAGTCATGACTATTATCGTAATTATTTATTTATTAATTCTAACTGAAATTGTAAATCTTGGTACAAATTTATTTTCATCACATGTATTACTTAAACAAATAACTTAAATATTACTAAACGTGTCAAAAATCCAAAAATAAATTACAAAACATATATGTCGGAGCATGGTCCGGGTTCAGTGGCTGCCACCGCCTTTGTCGATTATCTACGAATAGGCTTCCATAATTTCTATTTGGACGTCTTGAAAAAAAAAGGAATAAGTAAAAAAAAGCTTCAAACATTAAATGAGAGCAAATAAGTAAAAAAAAAAAAGAGAATATAAAAAAAATTTGCAGTTGGATTTGAGATCTGTAGGTAAGAAAAAGCTTCAATATATTAAATGAGAGCAAATAAGTAAAAAAAAAGAAATATAAAAAAATATATATTATTTTTCCTTCCAACCAACCGGTCAAAAAATAGAAAATATAAAGTTTAGGTTTTATGTTTCAAACAAACATTGTCTTATATATAGAGAATGAAAGAGAGCCAACAGCCAAATGTAAGCATTAGGGGTATTTTGGGAAGTGAATTTTTTTTAATTCAAAATATTTGCTCTAACAGCTGTTCTAACGTCAATTTGACGGAAAGGGGCATTCCGAGCAAAAACGGTTTTGCGGGAGGTGCAAACTGCTTAAGTTTTCTAAAAGGTCTTATTTTGCGAACGAGGCAACTCTAAGGAGGGTTTAAATGCACTTTACCCATGTAAAGCCTATCGGAACTCCAATGGCTACATCTACAAAACTTGACACTGATGAAAGTGGCAAACCTGTCGACCAACGTAAGTATCGAGGTATGATTGATAGCTTATTATATTTAACTGCTAGTCGCCCTGATATTATGTTCAGTGTTTGCATCTGTGCACGATACCAGGTAAATCCTAAGGAATCACACCTAAGTGTCGTTAAGCGTATCTTCCGATACCTTAAGGGAACTTCTACAGTCGGCTTGTGGTATCCTAAAACCAAATCCTTTGACCTGATAGGTTACTCGGATGCGGATTTTGCAGGATGCAAAGTAGACCGTAAAAGTACCAGCGGTACGTGTCATTTTCTAGGAAAGGTCTTAGTCTCATGGTTTAGCAAAAACAAAATTCTGTAGCATTATCAACTACTGAGACTGAGTATATCGCCGCAGAACGTTGCTGTGCTCAAATTTTGTGGATGAAGCAAATCCTAGAAGACTACAATCTGCACTACACTAAGATTCTCATTTATTGTGATAACACTAGCACTATTAACCTGACTAAGAACCCTGTATGTAATTCACGCACAAAACACATTGAGATTCATCATCACTTTTTACGTGATCACCAACAACACGGGGATATCTGCCTAGAGTTTATTGACACAGATCATCAACTAGCAGACATTTTCACAAAACCATTGGCTGAAGACCGATTTAACATTATGAGGCGAGAGCTCGGCATACTTGAATTTTCAGATTCATAGTGTAGTATGTTTATTAAATTTATTTTTATGACTCAAAACTTCGTAATTTATTTAACGAAAATTATTTTGGGTACAAGCCGAAAGAGTCATTCTGTCATACAGGTGTAAATAGCCTGAAGCGAGACGGTGCACTAGTCTTCGGACTACCGCTAGCTGGGATCCGGCCCCTACAGCTAACCCAAAGTAATAGAAGTTATTAAATGAAGAAGTCAACAGTCATAAACTCAAATTTTAAACAAATACTGCATTTATGGCATTGGAAATACAAGCAGCCGAACTCGGACCGAACTCTGACCGAGTTCGGTCTGCGTTGTTCAGATTCCAGAACCGAACAGCCGGCCCTGGCCCTATTTATACCCCTTCTTCCTTCCGCTTTTTCTCACCACCAAACCGAGAATTACTCTACTTTACTCCCAAGAGCTCTTCCTCCTCCTTCCTCTCAAGCTTCTCAGGAGTTTAAGTGGGCTATTCTTCTCCTCATTCTTCCTCCTTTCTAAGGTACTCCATTATCCCCTTCCTCTCATCTATGGCACCCAAGAGCCAGAAGAGAAAGGTTGATTCCTCACATGCAGGATCTTCCTCTTCTGACTACGTCCCCACTAATGTCTTTAGTCCAGCTAAGACCCATAGGATCCGATGATTTTGATTTCGGTCTCTTTCCTGACAAGGAATTTTCGGACCTTTGGTTTTGCTCCTTCTCTGGTCGTAGAATTTGTGTTGGAGGACGTGTAAACTTCACTATATTTTTTGAATATGCTCCCACATTCGACCGTCTCGGCTTTCGTTACTTTTTCGAAGTAGCTGAGAATATCTATGGTAACGCTGTCCGTATGTTTGACTGCAACCTGCAAGTAAAACCTAACGGAAATTTCTATTCTTGCGTTGCTGGACAAGAACTAGAATTCAGCGCCACCGACATCAGTGAATACTTCCATGTTCTCGAGTTCGGTCTGTTTAAATTCAAATATTTGTTGCCTCCAAATCTGCATGCAACGTTCCTATGCGAAATCTTTGCATCAGAACTCTGCCCGAGTTCGGTCCTAGAAAACACCTATAAATAGAAGAGAATTTTTCATTCCAAATCATTCATTCTTCATCTTCTCTTCTCTATTCAATAAGTGTTTTCATCCGATCAAAAGTTTTCATACACACCTACACTTCTCTTAGCCAAAAGCCAGTAATATCTATTTCGATCTAGAGTCTTTTGGTTCTCAAGAGTTGTAAAGAGGTTGTTCAAAGTACAGAAATTATCTCTGTTGTGGAGCCGGTCGTGCGCTCGTCACCAAGCACGGTGTTGTGAAGTTGGTCGTGCACTTGTCACCAAGCACGGTGTTGTAAGAGACTGCAAGCTCTCAATTAGCTTGTGTCTTAGTGGATTAACATCGAGCAAGAGTACTCGAGACTGGATTAGTCCTCTCAGAGGGATACCAGTATACATCGCTGTGTCACTGAGTTTGATCTCTCTATCTCTTGCTATATTTATTTACTGTCTCTTATTTATTGCCATAGTTATCTGTTTAATTTTTAAAATTGGTGATTATTTTCCGCTGCACTCGCACTCACTCTATTCACCCCCTCCCCCCCCCCCTCTAGAGGTGCTCAACGGTCCTACAACTTTTATGTGGTTATCGAGATTTCATTGGCAATATCGAATCCAACATCGGAACGTCGCTCTTATTTTCCCCAAGAGGTTAAGGAACGATTCCCCTTTGCTTCGTTGAGGGGCTAGGGGCGCTCTCACCTACCTCGTAAAATTTCAAGTATTGGCGTATTTCCACGTTTTGCGAAAAGCTCTCCTCGAGTAAAGTGAGATCTCGTGACTATATCCTCGAGGAAAGTCTTGATGTACTTCCGTTACGTTGTATGATTTTACCATTATTGAAGAAGACCATTGTGTATACATAAAGCGACAAGTTTTATAATATTTTGGTTATAGTTGACAACAATACGAAGATTGACACCATTAAAGGGTGGTTCTCTTCTACCTTCGAGACGAAGGATATTGGTAATGCGAGCTATGTTCTCGAGATTCAGATCCGAAAAAATCAGATTTCAAAGTCTTCACCATCATTTGGAATTTTAGTGTTAATGCCTAGCAACACAGCTATCTACTTTCATCATTTCAATTTAAATCTAATAAATCTTTGCAGGATCTTGTTCTGCGTCTGGGAATCCAAAGAAAATTGAATAGGCATAGAGGCTGCGTGAACACTTTAAGCTTCAATGCAGATGGCAACACTCTCCTGTCAGGATCTGACGATAGAATGATAATTCTCTGGGATTGGGAATTTGGGAAAGTCAAATTTTTATTCCACACAGGCCACAGAGACAATGTTTTCCAAGCCCGATTCATGCCCTATACTAACGATCGGACAATTGTTACATCTGCTGCTGATGGAGAGGTACATATATGTTGCTCCCAGTCCTGTGGTTCTTTTGTTCCTTCTGTATGTCAAGGTAATCTACACCCTTCATAATTCATTCAACCAGGTGAGACATATCCAAATGCTAGAAAGTGGGGAGGTGTCTACAACAATGCTTGCTAAACACGAAGGTTGGGCTAATAAGTTGGCTATTGAGCCAGGAAGTCCTCATATATTTTACAGCTGTGGTGAAGACGGTCTGGTCCAGCATGTGAGTTGCTCTATCTTCTGGTTTGTGCATATTTCATTCTGCTATAGCTTTTCAACATTCTGACACATTCCGTGCAGTTTGATCTGAGAACACGATCCGCCACAAAGATCATTACATGCATACACTTTAGAGGAAAGTCCGTCGACAAGCCAACTGTTCGTCTAAATGCTATCACTATAGATCCTAGAAACCCCAACCTCATAGCAACTGCAGGAGCAGAGGAATATGTTCGGCTCTATGACATTCGCAAGTACAAATGCGGCGGATCCAGTGATTTTGACCATCTGACTGACTGCTTCTGTCCTCCACACTTGATTGGTGATGAGCAAGTTGGGATTACAGGCTTGGCTTTCTCAGACCAAAGCGAGCTTTTAGCCTCCTACAATGATGAGTCTATCTATCTCTTCTCCAAAGACCAAGGGCTCGGCCCATGTCCAGCCTTCTCATCCCGTGGGTCTGCCATGGTTGCCAAAATCAGGGATGATTCTAGTTCAGATACCGGGTCTCCGTCACGCAGTATGGATGCCAGGTCTGTGCCTCAGGTCTACAAGGGACATCTCAACATTGAAACAGTGAAAGGAGTTAGCTTCTTTGGTCCCAATTGTGAGTATGTGGTTAGTGGATCAGACTGTGGCCGGGTATTCATATGGAGAAAGAAAGATGGGCAGCTGTTGCGCGTGATGGAAGGTGATAAGCATGTGGTTAATTGTATAGAACCTCATCCTTATGCCACGACGTTTGCGAGTAGTGGTATTGAGAATGACATCAAGATATGGATTCCCAATACCATGGAACGGGCCCCACCGGTCAATATGGACGAGGTACGAATTCTCCTTTTCTTCCTGGTTCATTTTTATCACCATAGACTTCAAGGTCACAGTCCGTGGCAATTTTCGCTAGGGTAATTCGGAATTAGTACATTTAAGAATCATAATTTTGTTATCTTCATTTAGGTCAGTTATTTGCATATTCAATATCGGGTCTCAGTGATGGTCAGATTTGGACCTGGATGACACCAGTGTATTTCCTTTTTGGGCATTTTATAAGTTATTCTGATCTATATGATGTTTAGGATGACCAAATTCGTCACACATATGTCGAGGTCTTTTACCTAAGCACATCCAGATTGTTTTTCATAAAAATTGTACTAGATATGTGGTACAACCTCTATCGATCAAGATCATGATCATTGGCCATGATCAGGCTTGTTGAATTTGAAGGGAAAAAAACATAGATTAGACATAGTCGACTTGATGCAAAATGTCTTTCTGTGAACATCTGATCCATGGACTAGAAACCTACACTACAATAATTTTATAGTTTGCAGGTGCTTCAGTTGTGGATCTTAGTGGTATCAATTCTTAGTTAGACGGACCCCCAGTCTTAATCTTTATAAACATAGGGACTCAAATCCATGTGAAACAACCAAACAAGGTTTGCACTTGCGATACACAAAGAAAACAGTTCAACTACAGAAACTCAAATAGGAACTTGTAATAGGGTTGTGACACGTGGACGAATATTTCTATTTAGGCCCTCGACTTTTTAGGAACTTGCAATCAAGAGGTGAGATGCATGTAATCCAACAGTTTGTAATTGATGAGTTTGAAAAAAGTAGGAACTCATGAGTTCCTCTAGGATTTTTGCAAAAAAAAAACTGTAGGTTACATGAGTCGCAGCAGAAAAAGTTCTAATTTTTCTATGCTGTTCCTTTCTTTCTGAAGATTTTGATGCCTGATGGAATTTATTACTTTACATCTGATGACTCTGATTATGACGATGATGATGACCATACTGATTGCGATGATGATGATGATGATGACAACAACAACGACGACCATGGTGTTGATGATGGAAACAATGACAATATCTGCAACGGCTGCGATGCCTACGATGTTGTTGATGACATGGTGACTGTTGATACCAGTTGAGGAAGCCAAGGCCGAGGGTCAATTTTTGCCGGTTTGCCTTCCCTGAAGACTTGGTAGCTCGTCTTGTGGAACGACGGAGGCAGAACTCTGGTCTGGAAGGGAACGCGGAGGAGTCGGAGGGGCGTGCAGATTTGTTACAGCTCATAATGAATTACAGAGAAGATTTCGTGCCGCGGGAGGACGACAGCGAAGGGGATGCTTCTGAAAGCCCAGGGGATTGTATCGTCAGTTAACATGACTCGAGAACTTCAATTTGATAAAGCATTTTTGTAAATACCTCTTTCCTTTGCACCATCTTCTAATGCTACATGTTCCTTTAAGTACTTTTTACCATGTTTATTGTTCGTTAAGTACATTTTACCATTTTGTATGTAATTATCTTTTTTCGAACTGTAATTCCTGGTGATTACTTCTTTAGGATGCAGGCTATAATCATAGAAGCAGGATAAATTGTTCACTGGGGCAGGCTCACCACGTGCAGTGGTGAATGGTGAACCCGTCCAATGGTATAATGACAATGGTAATATTTTACTATTTTTTGTAATCCTATTTAATTGTATTTGGCAATTGTTTGATTAGTTTCTTTTTTGACGTTTGATATTATCATGGAGTCCATTTTTGTTCATCCACCAAAACTAGGTGGGATGTTCACCATCAGCTAATTTTTTTACAAAAGGACTCTATTATCATGTGTCATTATATCATTGGACGGACTCTTCAGTAGTGTGGTGTGGTGTGGGTGTTATAGAAGGTTGCATATCTACCATTTGTACCAATTTAATGCATGGGTCTCAGTATATCATATTATAGTGGATGTCCCCTTCTTGCAAGAGAATATGAGCCATAATTCATGTTGAATTTGGATCATCAGAAACATTAGGCTCAGCACTTGGTTGCCCAAGAAAGAAACAAGGAAAGCAAGAAATTTCAGGGCTTTATGCAAACAGGTTGGGCTGTTTGGTTGGACGAAGTGGTACGAAATAAAAAAAAAAATCTAGAAGTGGAGAGTTTGTATGTATTGCGTATCATGCGTAAGCAAAATTTATAAGTTTCTTAGTTTGGATGGTTATTGAAGTAAGTTGAATGGTACAACTTTTTGTACTTATAGTTTTCTACTTTCTAATAGGACGACCAACGAGTATTATTCACCAAAAAAATATTTGATTTACTTTTACTAATAACTTATTAATGATAACCTTAATTTAAAAAATATATTTTTAATGCATATTATCAAAAAAAAAAATTCTAAAAAGTATTAGTGGTTGGAAATAAAGCCATCAGAAAATTAAGAACTAATAACAAAAAATGTTGTGACCGAAAATTAAGTAATTGTACTTAAAAAAAGTTTCTTCCACGTCCATGTTCGAAAAGTGGATGTGGAAACAACAACAAAAATCGGCCAGTTACAGTCGACATGAACTGCAGCCACAAAAAAATGCAAATTTATGTCGCCAATTTCCACTCCATCCAAACACCGGATTTCAGTCTGGTTGTTTGCAAGCGAAAAGATTCTCACTTTCAACTCAAATATTTGCAACCCAACGGACGATAAAGGCATATTTGGTTGGTTGTAAGAGCATCATTAATAGTTGGGGCAGAAAAATGCAATCCCAGGCCCAAAATATTACTACAAAGTTAATTGTGGAATGGGTTGTGACTACATAAGAATAGTAATACTTATGTTTTAGGCCCAACTGTCCAACTCCAACTGCCAAACTGAGAAAGTTGATATCCCACATTTCCAATCTCGTGCCCTACCTTTCTTTCTCTCCATCGTTCTCCTTCATTTGGCTGGCCGCCAAGGAAACTCCGCCACCATTTTTTTTTGCACAACCACCCTGCTCCTTCTTTCTTTTTCTACTCAATGCTTACTTTCTTTCTCTCCACCTTCCTCTTTCACTACCAGAATAGGCTGAATTAGCGACATCCAAAAACGTCGCTAATAAGTAAAAATACGTCGCAAAATATATTTAGCGACGTAATTAGCGAAAAAAGCAGGTCGTCGAAAAGCTAGTCGCAGAACAAAAGTTCGTCGCCAATCGTCGCTGTTGCGACGAATTGTCTACGATGCTAAAACGTCGCAAACTTAGCGACGTTCGGCGACATTTACAGTACGTCGCCAACTTAGCGACGTATCTAGCGACGTCTATTCGTCGCATGTAGTGACATGGCAAGGTTTGCCACGTCGACGTTTAGCGACGGGCCGTCGCCGTTAGCGACGTACCGATACATCTTTGCGACGTACTTCCGTGTCGCAAAACCGTCGCAAAACGTCGCAAACCGTCACTAATATGCTGAAAAATTAAAAAAAAATAATAATACAGTTTTCAAATCCTGCACACTGCACTTTACATACAGTTTAAACACTAATCTGGAAACTATATTTATATGATCACAAACATCATCACAAACATAAAAAAAAGTCTCCCACCAACATATTTATATGATCACAAACATCATCACAAACTATATTTATATCATCACAAACATCATCACAAACATCATCACAAACATAAATATATTCAAATCCTGCATACTGCACTTCACAGACACACATCATCACAAACATCCAATAGAGTCAAATAAAAATGGAAGATGATAAAAAGTCTCCCACCAAGTGTATAAACAAAAGTGTACCAATAAACAATTTGCCCATAGGGCCAATACATACAACCAGAGCCGGCCCTGAGTTTATAGGGGCCCTGGACAAACTTTCAAAATATGGCCCATATAAATAGGCCCATATATAATAAAAAAAATCCTGAAATAAAGGTAACTAAAAAAAATGTTACAACCAAGGATTGAACCTAGGACCTCTAGTATGCAAGTATAACCTAATAACCACTACACCACAACTATTTTGTGTTAGAAGAGAATCATGTTACATATTTGTTCTATTTTAGGTACAAGATTATTAATATATGTATGTAAAAATAAATTTTTTGGGCCCCAAAATTTCTTGGGGTCCTGGGCGGTCGCCCTGGCCGCCCTGGGCCAGGGCCGGCCCTGCATACAACTCATAAAAAATCAATGAAATCACTGAGGACCCCTGCTGCGCATCTGAGATAGCATGAACTCATACTGCTCCTGTGTGAGCTGCACCATAGGGGCAGTAGGAGGCAGTGCAACGTCTAGAGTCGGCGTCGTCGATGGACCGGGAGGACGTATCTGCTCCAGCTCTCGCAGTCGCTCAGCATGCGCAGCAAGGGTACTCACCATCCTCTGAGAACTCTCCCCAATCGAAGTATGTATCTGAGTGAGTGAGGCAGACATGGTCCTCTATGATCCCTCCAGCTCGATCTGTCTACGCTCTGTGCGCTCCGTAGACTCGGTGAGCGTGTGCAAGCTGGCAGCTGTAGCCTACTGCAGACTCATCAGCTCTTGTATACTGCGTTCGACCGCATCAAATCGTCCGGTGATCATCGGATCGTCACTCTGCGGTATGGTGATCAGAAATATGCTGCTGCAACTCGCGATGTAGCTCGTCGATCTGACAACCAATATCCTGAGCTCGTGATGATGCCTGCGAAGCTGGAGACTGCACACTGACAGAGGGGGCCCGGGATGACTCTGAAGCCAAATAGGCGCCATAGGATCCCGTACCGTAGTACGTACCCTTCTGAAGACCACCAACGACGGTCATCCAGAGGTCGTCCGACGATGGAGCTGTAGGCGGCTGGGAGAAAGTACCAGCCCCTCCCCCTGCTGGCGCACTAGCAGCAGCAGCCGCCTCCTCTTGTAGCCGAAGAAACTCGGCCTAGAACAATGTTTGCTAACGTCTAAGTGTTTGCTAAAGTCTATATTGATATCTATTTTCCTGTTTTCTAAATTATAGTAAATTAATATAAAGAATAGAATGTACATATGCATGCGTCGTCCTCTCGTCAATAAACTCCCCAGCCCTCCGATGGGTGACCAGAAAGACGGTCACCATGTTGGGGTCCTCACCCTTTTTTACCTGTTAAAATATATTATCTATTATTAGTATTAAACATTCTATCCAACTATATATAAAATGATGTCCGTCATAGGAAACGTACTAGACGACAAAAATGCTCCGTCATAGGAATGGAGCCACCACACCATTTACTGGCGCTCGACCGAGCCACCTTGGCCTTGTCAGACCGCTCCTGGTACCTGGCCTCGCCGAATCTAGCCTTCATCGCAGTCCACTGCTCTGGCGTGATCCAACCTTGGATCGGCTTTTCGGAACGATCACGAGACTTCTGGTCGTGGATCCCATCACGGATGAGCTTGCCTGCGATGGCAGAAAATTAGGAGGAGTCGGCAGAAGGAATGCTGGACGCGGAAGGAATGCTGGACGACGAGGGAGGAGTCGCCAACCTGCTGGAACTGTCTTGTCCCGGTAATGGACCGAAAACAGAATGGTACACTGGCGTACTCGGAAATAAGGATGAGGGTACGAAATCTGCATCCCTAACCTGACGCACACGGGACTGCCTAACATAATATCCTTCGCATCGTCCGGGTCTATTCATACCTGATAATAACATATGACAATAAAATAAATATACATATTTATATGATAGACATCATGTAGAACCCTAGAGGGGGGGTGAATAGGAAAATAAAATAATTTAAACACAACAAGCAATATTCTTCAATTAAAAAGAGAGAGAGAGAAAATCAAACGTGTGATGTATCCTGGTATCCTCTCTAGAGGCAATCCAGTCCCGAAACTCTCTCCGGCTTAAATCCACTATTTAGTAAAATAGTACACACGAGTTTGGATCCAAAGAACTCGCCAACTTCAACATGAGTTTAGATCCGAAGAACTCGCCAACTTCTTACACACGAGTTTTCTTACGAAGGCTCGCCAACTTCAAAAGGAAAGGAAGAGAACTTGTTGATCTTCTAACACTTGAAGATCGAAAGGTACAACTTTTGAATACTCTAGCACTTTGGGAATGTATGACAATTAAAAGCTTGTGTAGAGATTAATGGTGGAGCTCTTGGTTGTTGGAAAATTTATGGCAAAGAGTAGATAAGTCTTCAAGAGAGAAGACTTCCTTTTATAAAGAAACCAAGAGTATGTAGCATTTAATGCTCTGGATACAGTCCAGACGGCATACCGTCGGTATGGACCGGCATGCCGTCAGTATGCCGTTCTGAACAGTAACGGTCATAATTGTATCCGTTATGAGCATTTAATGCTAGCATTTAATGCTAGTATTCAAAAATTAAATTTCGTAAACCGGTATACCGTCGGTATGCCGCGGTATGTCGTCGGTATACAGATGTTTGTCACAGAACATTTTATGACAAAACAAACGGTATACCGTCGGTATGCCGTAGTATACCGTCGGTATGTCGTAGTATACCGTCGGTATGTCGATGTTTGTCACAGAACGTTTTATGGCTCACAAAACGGTATACTGTCGGTATGCCGCAGTATACCGTCGGTATTTCGATATTTGTCACAGAACGTTTTTGTGTCAAGCGAAACGGTATACCGTCGGTATGCCGGAGTATACCATCGGTATGCCGATATTTGTCATAGAACGTTTTGTGGCCAATAAAAATGGTATACCGTCGGTATGCCGTTCTCTAACACATTGATTTTTGACTGAAAGAATAGAAGGCTTTTAGTTTTGTCATCCAACCTTAAGTGTTTACAGAAAGACGTAGACCTTGTACAGACTCAAAATCTTGAAGTGTAGAGAGCCGTCTTTCAAGGATCGTCGGTCTTTGCTTCAGTCTTCAAGGCTTTGATGACTTGTCCTGAATGGACAGACTTTATGTAGTAGAGCTTCTGAATTAATATCAATCTGAAGACAGAGAAAACTAGACTACGAAGATGCTATTAATGTTATCAAAATAAACTGTGCCAACAATCTCCTCCATTTCAAAATAGAGAGATAGCATCTTCAGGAAGTGACTCTCCCGTAGGTAGACAACTCCCCCTCAATACGTTTTCTCCTCCTTTGTCACTTAGTCAAAGATGGGAAATACAGAAATAAAGCATGGAAAAGCTTAAACAGTAAGATAGACAAAAGCATGCATATATATTAAAGTAGTAAATTGGGTACATGCAGGATACTTCATAAAACATGACAAAGATAAAAACTCTCCTCCATGAGAGTTGGACAAGACAAGATGAAAACACATAAGAGTCCCCGTAGGACTGCACACAACAACCAACAAAACACTGGTCCCCGAAGGACCTCAAAAGACACACTAAAAATAAGACAACCAATTATTCGACACCATCAATAACAGGAAGCCGTAGCGTACTCATCGGCCGGATCATCATCCCCATCTTGAGCCCGGCAAAAAGCACCAAAAGGATCGATGCCGTCCGGGTACATAAATCCGTAGGCGTTGGGATCAGAGAAGCGGGAGGCCTGGTACATAGGATCCTGAAGATTGAGATCAAGAAATGCATCCCGGTCCTGGAGGGTGCGCTGAATGAAGTAGGCCTGGTCATGGAAGCGGCTTTGGATGAGGGTTCCAAGGCCACGAGTGTTGGCCCGCATCTACTCCTCCGCCTGAGCCATGTGCATGTCAAAATGCTGCTAGGTCAGCGGCATGTAACGGCCGGAAGCAGGAGGAGTAGAGGTAGGCGCAGCAGGAGCAGTGGCCGACGACTCTTGGGAGGAGGAGGCACGAGATGAGGAGGCACCACCGAGAGAACGAGAAAGAGCAAGGAAAGATGGGACGCCGTCCGACTGGCAGAGGGAGAGATCGACGCCCTTCGCTTCCAGGATGAGGGTGATGAAGGATCCATAGTAAAGAGACTGCTTCCCCGCGGACAGGACACCGAAGAAGGCATTGAGAATAGTCTTAGGGAAGGACCAAGACTTCTTCGAATAGAGAAAGTACATGCAAACCAGGGCGTCAGCGGTGATGGAATCATAGTTGCCGCCTTTGGGATAGATGGTGTGGCAGACGATCCGGTGGAGCTCGTAATAGAACGGCTCCAACTGGAAGAAAAGGGCCGGGATGGCCGAAGGTTTGGTTCCCTTGCAGATGATTCCGCAGAATTCGTCGAAGGAGACCTCGGCCGAAGGATAAAGAGCAGCCAAGGCCGGCAGAGCCTCTCCTCGGTCAGGGACGTCGAGAATGCCAGCGATGTCACGAGCCGTCAGGCGGAAGTGGCGCTCGTTCACCATCGTCTCAATGGCGTCGTTCTCGATGTCAGGAACCATGTTGCAGTAGAACAAGCGCACCGCGGTGGGGTAGATAGTCACCTGACGCCGAAGGAGAGAAGAGAGATCGGCCTCCTCGAAGAGAGAGAGATGGCCGGAGAAGATGTTTCAGTTGATGGCGCACCCCTTGTAGACATTGTGGTGCACGAAATGTTGGAACCACGCGTCGACAGCCAAAGAAGAGGTGAAGATCCGCTGGTCATAGCCATGGGAGAGAGGCACAGGAGCAAAAGGATTGGCAGTGGTGGAGGAGGAGCGAGGACGCTTGTGGGTGGCCATAGAAGAATGGAAGGAGTTTGAAGGAGGAAAGAGGATTTTGAGACGTGGAAGAGGATGAAGAAGAAAATGGGGTTTCTAAAGAAATATGGGGAAGAGGAAGGGTTTTGAACGGTTAGAGAGAAAATGGGGAAGTGTGTTTGTTTGAAAAAAAATAATGGAGGTAGTTAATGGAGTAAGAAGGAAATAAGAAGAAAGTGGAAGAGTGGTGGGGCCCGAACAGATGTGACACCAGCAGTCCGCCTCCAAACGGCATACCGTCGATATACCGACGTATGCCGACGGTATACCGATTTTTGACACAGAATAGAATTCTGAATCAAAATCGGCATGCCGTCGGTATGCCGGCGTATGCCGACGGTATACCGATTTTTGACACAGAATAGAATTCTGAATCAAAATCGGCATGCCGTCGGTATACCGCCGTATACCGTCGATGTGCCGTTGGAGATGAGCTAAGTGTCGAAATTAATGATGCCCAATTCTTGGCAAAGAAAAACGAAACGATCCTCCGGGAGGGATTTGGTAAAAATATCGGCTAACTGATAAGTAGTGTCAATAAAGTCAAGGCGGATATCCCCCTTTTGTTGATGGTCACGAAGAAAATGGTGTCTAATTTCAATGTGCTTCGTGCGTGAGTGACAAATTAAATTTTTCGTGAGATTTATCGAGCTAGTGTTATCATATTTTATAGGGGTGCAAGTATTAGAAATGCTATAGTCTACAAGTGTTTGTAACATCCAAAAAATTTGTGCACAATAGCAACCGGCCGCTATGTACTCGGCCTCAGTGGTTGAAAGAGCAACAGAATTTTGTTTCTTACTAAACCACGATACTAAGGATTTCTCAAGGAATTGACATGTGCCGCTAGTACTTTTTCGGTCAATCTTGCATCCGACAAAATCTGCATCCGAGAAGCCGTGAAGCTCAAAGGATGAAGATTTTGGATACCAAAGGCCCATATTAACGGTGCCCTTGAGATATCGAAAATACGGTTGACGACGCATAAGTGCGATTCCTTTGGATTTGCTTGATATCGTGCACAAAGACATACACTAAACATGATATCAGGTCGGCTAGCAGTGAGATAAAGTAAACTACCGATCATACCTCGATACTTATGAATGTCGACCGAAGTGCCATCTTCATTATTGTCAAGCTTTGTCGTTGTTGCCATAGGAGTCCTCATTGATTTAGATGAGTCAAGTTCAAAATGCTTGAGGAGATCCTTTGTATATTTGCTTGATTGATGAAGGTTCCTTTGGGTCCTTGTTTGATTTGTAAGCCCAAAAAGAATGATAGTTCACCCATCATGTTCATTTCAAATTCATCCTGCATTACTTTAGCAAATTCTACACAAAGTGCATTGTTAGTAGAACCAAAAATAATTTCATCGACGTAAATTTGAACTAATAAAAGAGTGCCATTATAGGATTTGATAAAAAGTGTCGTGTCGACTTTGCCCTTAGAAAAATTATGTGAAACAAGAAAGGAGTTAAGGCGCTCATACCAAGCACAGAAAGCTTGTTTGAGGCCATAAAGGGCTTTGTGGAGTTTGAACACGTGATTAGGAAATTGAAAATCTTCAAAGCCAGGAGGTTATTTAACATAAACTTTCTCTTTAATAATACCATTTAGAAACGCACTTTTTTACATCCATTTGAAAAAGTTTGAAGTCATTAAAGCAAGCAAAAGCACATAGCATATGAATGGATTCAAGATGAGCAACCGGAGCATAGGTTTCATCGTAGTCAATGCCTTTCTCTTGGTTATAGCCTTGAACAACCAATCGGGCTTTGTTACGTCTCATTAACCCATCTTCATTAATTTTATTTTGAAACACCCATTTAGTGCCAATAATGGGGTGGTTGCTAGGTTTAGGGACAAGTTTTCAAACCTTGTTTCGCTCAAATTGATTTAGCTCTTCTTGCATCGCTATCATCCAAAATTTATCATGAAAAGCATTGTTAATATTTTTAGGCTCTATTTGAGAAATAAATGTAATGATCCGCTCTGTCCTAGCGGAACGCCGATTCAAACGGTAAGTGCAACGACTCAAACGAGCCGTCGACCCGAAGAGTTAGCATCGACCTGATGAAACTCGATGCAAGGCTTACATTGGCCCGTCAAGGATGAATCAAGACTTAGACTTTCAAAGACGCGCTCGGAGTATCGCTCGGCCGATGCGAACATCGCTAAGGTGGTGGCTCCGATGAACCTGTCTTTGCTTAGCCTATACACATAACAATACGGACACTATTGCTGGAATCGTTAGGCGGTAACACCGTGCATGCTAATAAATGACTCAACGCACCTAGCTAAGGGAATAATCCCATCTTGTATGCTTGTTTAGAACATGAAAAAGAACATAAAAAATGTGAGAACTCTCGTACCGCACTCCGCGCTCGTGATAAGGCACGGGCATACATTTCGAGTCCCTTATGCGTTCAACAATGAAACAATGAATGGTTTACAACAATGAAACGGAAGACTATCGACATAGTCGTTCCGAGTAGAGTATAGCAACATAGAAAAGCTACGGGACCGATGGGTCGCCAAGGCGACTCCCGCACAGGGAGTTGCAAAATGTATAAACGAATGAATGAGTGAATAAGTGAATGAATGAATCGACGAATGAATGAATGAATGAATGAATATTTGGATGAAATGAATCAATGAACAAACGGACAAGTGAAAGAAAGAAAAGAATGAATGAATGAAAGATAAGAAATGAAAGAATGGTTAGCGACAGGTGTGACGGGCACGTGTAACGGGGCTCGCTACCCGTGCTGCACGGACGCCAACTTGGTCGATAATGCATTATGGCTCAGAGACAGCCTATTGCTCAAAGACAACCGTTAAGTTAAAATGATAAGACAATACGAAATGGTCGTGGACGGACTCGTGCACGAGTGAAAGGATTCCAAGGCAACGAACGACGATTTCGTGGCCGGCCTAGGCAGAATCATGGCCTACGGGCGGACAGGTGTGCGAGCTTGGGCACATAACCAAATGTAGGGCCGGTACTTCAATAGTCTATCAAGGTGTACCAGCCATCACGCTTGATAGATGAGAATACCAAAAGGAAATGTCCAGATGGCTGACATGCCAGCGACCGGTGCATATATATTAAGTGGGCTCTGCTGGTGGCAATCCACGTGCAAGTCCTTGCATTGAAACAAAGTAGTCTAAGTCAATTGAATGAAACACCTTCTAAATAGGCTTGAATATAACACACCAAATGATCGAGAGTACTTCGTGCAAATGAGTTAGAAAATACGCCTACGACGCGCTAGGACCTGAGGCAAGGATACGCACTTGACATTGAAAGTTTACATAAATTGTTGACTAACTTGGTTTACTTTGGACATGGAAGGCCGGACGGTAAGTATGGATAAGTCGTGCATGTATTTTCATGCAAACACTTGAATTCGGCAACACGAGATAGGTTATAAAATATGCCATGAAACTGATCCTAAGGCAAGATTAGAAAGACAATAAATGATAGACGGTGCACAAAAGTAAATAGAACGTATTTGGTAATGATAGCATTGTGGGTGAGCTAGCCTCACCACCAGTGCATAACAATGTACTGATAACTCCACAGTTTGCTTGCAGGACGCAGGAGTCGTCATCGGGTGTGGAGCTTCCCTCGAACGCGCTAAGACGCGGAACTAACTCTGGAGTCGAAAGAAAACCAAAAATGCTAAAAGTTAGCAAACACAAGGTGTGCTTGAATAACCTTACGCTGATAATAGCGAACGAGTACACGAGACCAGAGTATAGTTCGAACGGGATGGTGATGCACGCAGCCTTTTGGCTAAGTTATGCCGAGTATCACGCACCTAGACCTTCTGGTCCGAACGAATTTGCGAGCGAGATCGACTATCGCTCGGACGAGAATAAGTGAGACTTAGAACGTATGTTGATAGAGACGCTACTTGACCAACGTTAAAGCGAACACGAAAAGTGGTTCTTAGACTTTAAGGAACGGGCGAACGCATAATTAAACATATCGATTGGGAATCGAATGATCTTTTGAGGAATTGAAGAATGACTTGATCCCGAGTGGTGTATGTGATAGGTTCGAAGACGAATAAGAGCGAGTGTCGATGACTAGTCGAGTGGCTCGAAACCTGAGTGGTGTATGGACGACGTAGAAATTGTTCGAGCGAAACTAAAAGATTTACGGATAGTACGAGTATGTTGGCAAGCGATTATATCGCGCAAAGCCTTAGAACGCGTAACGCTTATTTGGTTGCAACTTTGGGAGTCTCAAACGAGATGTTGTTCGGATGAATTAAGAATGTGTAGTGCAAATTGCGAAACGGTTGAATGGAGATTCGAAACGATAAGGTAAATGGGTGTTTTGGTCGAGGAAATATAGTGGATCGTGCATGCGATTTTGAATTTAGTCGAAGGGATTGAAACTTGAGTTAAGGTGAAATACCCATGGACGAGATCGAAGATAGCATGATCGAAAGATAGCGTGCATAGAAAATGTTGGTCTGAAGATACGAGAATGACTAAGGACTTGGAATAGATGTTGCTCAACGACGAGTTAGCATGAGACAATACGAATTGAGGAATTAAGTTGCAGGACTCGGAATTCATTGCAAAAGAAAGATCGTCAGGTTATGTACATCATCGATGGTATTGATGCGTATCAAAGATCGATGTACAATAACTCGGGGGTACTCTAGTTCGACGAAGGATGATCGTGTTAGAAGCCAATGTGTCAAAGGATGCTATGTTGGAGAATTTGGATAGAAATGAATGTTTGGAATGAAGAAGGGAAGTGACTTGATTGTTCGGTGATAACCACAACGACAACGATCTTGTCTTGAGCGAGCGCAACTCCAGCCTCGTACATACGTCACGTCGGATTTGGGACGATCGTTCCGTGTGAGCGTTAGCATGGTGATTCATGTCCAGCAGGAATGATCGAACTCGAAATACCTTGACATTACAATTTTGATTGCTACGACTTGTGGTTTGAAGCGAAGGCGAATTTAAAGGATTGATCGGATTTATGATGGACGACGAAGTAAAGTTGAGGATTGAGTAGGCCCAATCCGTGTATCGAAAATGAGTAAGTCTAGACGCAACGCAAGAGTTACGTCCCGATGAGGACGATTTGTAATGCTCCAGTCCCAAAATACGTAGGACTAAGAACGTAGATATGCCAGCCGTATAATAAATATACGTAAGCTGTAAAATGTAGTAGAACCATAACTAATCTCATCCACACAGAATAAATGAATAAAAGATATCATATAAAGATAATGAATTGTCATTTGGTACATGTAGTTGGGCGAGACAAATCCACTACCAACTATGAAAAGAGATACATGAGAAAAGTAATGATTTGGCGAGCGAAGCGAAGACGATCCAAGTGTAATCATCCTCGAAGTAATGGAGATGGTCACGGCTAGAGCTAAAGCACCTGCGAAAGACAAGAGCACACACCTGGAGAGATAACCAGGTCCTCAGAGGGACGTAACAAGACACATAATATCATGCCATATAAACTGAATAAATATTGCTCAAATAAATAAGTCAATTGAATTATAACATGGTCCAATACACACCTATTAAACGAGCTTACCATCCCCCCAACCAAACAAGGACAGGAGATGGTAAACTAATTCACGGTGACGTATCTTTCCATGCTATGAATCCAATATGGTATCCAGACCCCAACAAGGTTCAATACCTTCTTATCGAAGTAGTAAGTCACACCTACAACCAAACAAGGACAAGATGTGATGAACTAATCCGCGACAAGTTATTGTTCCAAGCCACGGTCAGATACAAGTACCCAAACCAAAAGTACTCATACCTAACGGATAAAGGTGCCTAACCGTTCTAAGTGAAATGTAGTTAAGAACAACCCTTCCTACGCATGGGCCCTGGCTAAATAGGATCGATATAGTCCCCTCTTGGGCACCAGAGGCTCCATCAGTAAGAGCATAACGTTCCGCAGAACGCCAGTGGCCGTCAGTAATCATGGGTCATCAACCCCGTATCTCCAACGGAGAGTCCGGGTCACAAAGAAAAGTGCATCGAAGCCCATACGCTAAGAAATTTTCCTCTCCGCCTAATGCCTACTGTGTTGTATCCACAACACAAACCACTATAACCGCTAAGTCAAACTAGCATGCAATCTCTATTAGCGGTTATTCCTATCGCACGGCTTGTACGTACTGGTGGCCAGCCAATCACGCACGTTCGTGTTCTACATGCGACACACAACTTCGTGGTACTACGTGTCAAGGCCATGAATGCAACACACAAAGGTGGTCCCTTAAATCTAGGTTTAATGTGTAAGAAAATAATACATAGCAGGAAACATAAATGAACAGTAAGTTCTAACAGGTTATGTCATGTATCGCAGTTTATTTTGCATAAAAAAAATAAATAATGCATGAAATATGAGCTAAAATAAATAAACTGCAAATGGCAAGGTGTCTTGCCTGGTAGGACGCCCGCGGTGGTGCAATGATCATGCTGGCACAAAATCTGCCTTCGATGTCACAACTACACAAGGAGATCTCTGATGGTGTCACGGACAGTTCCAGTGGGTCCAGAAGGGTCAAATTAGTTAGGGAGTACATAAGGTGGTACGGATTTGGTGACAGAATAGAAATAAGAGGATTTAGTCACGGGCTAGAGGAAATCGAAGGAAATTAGATAAATAACATATATATGATTTTAGAAAACATTTTATAATAATTTGGAAAAATATTTTAGATAAAATACGTACTCACAAACTTAAAAATCGTTTTTTCGTCTAAAGCTCTAAGTAGTAAAAATATGAATTAAAAAAAAACTAGATTTCCTTAGTTAAAAATACTTGAAAATTCTAGAATATCTTTTTAGGTCAAAACTGTAATAAGGTACTATAAAATAACATAAAAATATATTTAGAAATATCTCAATATTATGAGAACAAAATATAGGTCTTGGTAGATCCAAAGAAATAATAATGCTAATTAATATCCTTATTAATAACAGTAAATAAAATTTATATTTAATATATATATATATATAATATATATATATAAAAAATATATATATATATATATATATATATATATATATATATATATATATATATAAAAATATTTACGTACTAATTTACAAATCTAAAACATATATCATTTTTCTCATACAATAATAATAAAAAAATAATCGTGAATACTACTGCTTGTACAAAAAGAATAATAATAATAATAATAACAATAATAATAATAATAATAATAATAATAATAATAATAATAATAATAATAATAATAATAATAATAATAATTATAACAGTATTAATGGTATTAGTAATAATATTAATGATAATAATAAGAGTAATAAGACTAATAAAATCAGTATAACTGAAATATAAAAAAAATATAATAATAATAATTAGTTAACAAAATAAAATAAAATCAAATAAAATAAAAATAAAAACAATGTTCTGTTCTCCTCTTTAGAGGAGACCAGCAGCAAAAACGAAGAAAGAAGATTAGAGAGGGGAAGAAAGAATGAGAAGCCGAGAGAGAGATGAGAGAGATCGGGGGAGGAAGGCGACGGGGAGAGCCGGGTGAGGCGGGGTTGGAGAGAGGCACGCGGGTGGGTTTGCGGCTCACTGGAGGACGCTCGGCCGAGCTCGTCGGCGGGCGGCTCGGCCGGGCTTGGGAGCGGCGGCAGATCTACCGCGCGGAGGCGGGGGTTCCGACTTGTGGAGCCGGGGAACAGCGGCGGAGATCGGCGGAGCTGTCGGAGGGTCGTCGGAGGATCGGACGCTGGCTCGGCAGATGGGTGGTCGGCGGACGACGCGGCGAGGGTTCGTCTGTCGGGCTAGGCTTCTGCGGAGAGCGGTGCTGCGCGGAGGGGGTCGGCAAGACGCGACAGAAAGGGCGACGTTCGCGCGGGTGGCTGGAGGCGCTGTTGTGGGGTCTAGGGCGGCCAGACAGGCACGGCGGCCGGTGGAGGAAGCTCGCCGTCGAGGTAAGGGTGGTGGTGTCTTAAATTTTTTTTTTTTGGGGTTTTTTTTTGGGTTTTGGTGGCCGCGGACGGTCGCAGTGGTGGCCGACCGCGGTGGCAGTGGCTGGTGATATTCGTTTTTCTTTGGTTGTGGTCGTCGTGATGACTTTGGGCTTTTTCGGTTGTGGTGGCGAGGTGGACGGAGATGCCGACGGCGGTGGTGGTGAAGGCTGGGCGTGGGTTTGCTGGTGTTGGGGGTTCGGGTTCGTTGGTGGCGGCAATGGTGTTTGGTCGGAGAAGGCTGGTCACGGTGGCGATGGGTTGGAGACAGGAAGCGGGGTTTTGGGTTTGCTGTGGTGGTGATGTCGGTGACCTGGTGGTGGCGCCAGCATCGTTGGTCAGGGGTGACCAGGAGGAGGAAAGAAGATCGGTGATGGCGATGGGAGTTGGGTTGGCTGTCGTGTCGGAAAGGCTAGTCAGGAAGTTGGGATGGCGTCTCAGACAGGAAGGCGACAGGGCCAGAAGGCGAGGCAAACTAGGAATGGTTTTAGGATTTGATTGTGTCGGGGTGTGTCCGACACGAAGAGACGATAATGTATATGTAAAATATGGAGTAAGAATTTGGATGGACACAAACACGATGCACGTAGATTTGTAGAGAAAATTGTTGTGGATGAAATATGAATTGGAGGAGTACCTGTCTATTTATAGGATGTAGGAATTCCCAATTGGATAAGGGTTATGAGTAGTTTAAACCCAATTCAGATAATTCAATCTATTAATTTAAATTAATTCAATAAATCCAATCCAAATCAAAATCTAATTTAAATTTGATTAAATCCTATCTTTTATTTTAAAATCAATTAAGATAAGTCAAATTCCAAATATAGATATTAATTTACCATCAAATAAAGATTTAAATTGCCATAATAATTTCAAAATACGTTTTCCAAAAATACTATAATAATAATTTCGAAAATACATTATTAAACTAATAAAATATTATAAAATATATATATGCAAGCACGAGTAATATTTATGCTTTTCTAGTATATAATAGGAATATTATTTACTATTAATAACTGCATAAATGAAGGCTTTTAGTAAATAAAATAACAACTTTGAATTTATAACAAAAATAATTATTATATATTTTATTTTGAAACTATAAAAAAAATAGAAAAACAATGTTTTTCTAAAAATATGTACGCTCGCATATATTCGCACTCGTCGAGCAATTACGAAAAATATAATTTCGTGCGCGACGTACAATACGACTACGCGACGTACAATACAAAAATTTTAAATCAGTACTAAATTTAATAACAAAAAAATAGTAGAATTTTAAGGGTTTTACATCCTACCCAACTTAAAAGAATTTCGTCCTCGAAATTAAGAATTTGTAGGGGGGTGAGAAGGCACAACGGTAGATAGAAGGGTTCCTTAAAGAAGTTTATATGGTCGTAGTCTAGGTGGAGGATATGATTAAGAGACGATTGTAATCACTTCTTAAATTCAAGTGATTAGAAAGTCAAGCTTGTGGATTTAGGGTTGAGGGAAAGGTCGAGTAGTTCAAGACAAAGATATAGTTACATGGGGTGGTAATGGTGATAGGACAGTTAGAGGAAGTTCTAGTATAACATCTTCGTCCTTCTAAAATCGGTGAAGGCGAAAGCAATATAGAGTTCGAAGGAGGCGTTTATCGAATACGAATGTGTGGTTCAAAGGCGACCGAATAATTTCAAATGAATTGTCAAGGCAGTCGTGGATGGGATTCTAGGGTCAAGTTTAATTATGTCTCATCCACGTAGAATAATAGATAAAAGCAAACCAAAATACACTTGGTTGATCAGACCATTATGCACCGGTTCTGATTAGACAATAAGCTAGTGAGCGCTCAATAGCATATGTCATGAACAAGCTTGATAAAGAATTGAGCTTACAAAACTAGGCTACATTAGCATCATTAGTTTAGATAGTAAAATATAGGCACGAGAGATTAAGATTGAAAGAAGGTAGAATGATTCTAAGTCATACAGTCGTCCTATAGTCTTCTTGTCCAAGTCTTTGGGTGTCCAGATGGGGTAGGGTGTTCTAGATTCTAGAATCTAAGTAAACTTACTAATATAGGTCACAAGGATAAAGGTTTTGCTAGGTCATAAAGCATTCTACCCAACTTAAAAGAATTAAACTAAGGGTGTTTGGGACATCTAACTAGTAGGGTCAATCTCTAGCAAGCACGAAGGGAAGTTAAGAATAATGATAAAAGGAATCAAGCAAGATGCAATCGATGAGTCGGTCGAATATGGAATCGAGGAAAAAGGTCAAGAATGTGGATGAGATCCTAGACTTCTAATCCTATTCGCAGGCTTGCTTGGTACGGTAAAGTAACCAAACAATTTATCTTGACCTGCATGGGCCACCACAAAAACATGTAACGCCCCAGTCCCAAAATACGTAGGACTAAGAACGTAGACATGCCAGCCGTATAATAAATATACGTAAGCTGTAAAATACAGTAGAACCATAACTAATCTCATCCACACAGAATAAATGAATAAAAGATATCATATAAAGATAATGAATTGTCATTTGGTACATGTAGTTGGACGGAGACAAATCCACTACAAACTATGAAAAGAAATACATGAGAAAAGTAATAATTTGGCGAGCGAAGCGAAGACGATCCAAGTGTAATCATCCTCGAAGTAATGGAGATGGTCACGGCTAGAGCTAAAGCACCTGCGAAAGACAAGAGCACACACCTGGAGAGATAACCAGGTCCTCAGAGGGACGTAATAAGACACATAATATCATGCCATATAAACTGAATAAATATTGCTCAAATAAATAAGTCAATTGAATTATAACATGGTCCAATATACACCTATTGAACGAGCTTACCATCCCCCCAACCAAACAAGGACAGGAGATGGTAAACTAATTCACGGTGACGTATCTTTTCATGCTATGAATCCAATATGGTATCCGGATCCCAACAAGGTTCAATACCTTCTCATCGAAGTAGTAAGTCACACCTACAACCAAACAAGGACAAGATGTGACGAACTAATCTGCGATAAGTTATTGTTCCAAGCCACGGTCAGATACAAGTACCCAAACCAAAAGTACTCGTACCTAACGGATAAAGGTGCCTAACCGTTCTAAGTGAAATGTAGTTAAGAACAACCCTTCCTACGCATGGGCCCTGGCTAAATAGGATCGGCATAGTCCCCCCTTCGGCACCAGAGGCTCCATCAGTAAGAGCATAACATCCCGCAGAATGCCAGTGGCCGTCAGTAATCATGGGTCACCAACCCCGTATCTCCAGCGGAGAGTCCGGGTCATAAGGGAAAGTACATCGAAGCCCATACGCTAAGGAATTGTCCTCCCCGTCCAATGCCTACTGTGTTGTATCCACAACGCAAACCACTATAACCGCTAAGTCAAACTAGCATGCAATCTCTATTAGCGGTTATTCCTATCGTACGGCTTGTACGTACTGGTGGCCAGCCAATCACGTACGTCCGTGTTCTACATGCGACACACAATTTTGTGGTACTACGTGTCAAGGCCATGAATGCAACACACAAAGGTGGTCCCTTAAATCTAGGTTTAATGTGTATGAAAATAATACATAGCAGAAAACATAAATGAACAGTAAGTTCTAACAGGTTATGCCATGTATCATAGTTTATTTTGCATAAAGAAAATAAATAATGCATGAAATATGAGCTAAAATAAATAAATAGCAAATAGCAAGGTGTCTTGCCTGGTAGGACGCCCACGGTGGTACAATGATCATGCTGGCACAAAATCTGCCTTCGATGTCACAACTACACAAGGAGATCTCTGATGGTGGCACGGACAGTTCCAGTGGGTCCAGAAGGGTCAAATTAGTTAGGGAGGACATAAGGTGGTACGGATTTGGTGACAAAATAGGAATAAGAGGATTTAGTCACGGGCTGAAGAAAATCGAAGGAAATTAGATAAATAACATATATATGATTTTAGAAAACATTTTATAATAATTTGGAAAAATATTTTAGATAAAATACGTACTCCCAAACTTAGAAATCATTTTTCGTCTAAAGCTCTAAGTAGTAAAAATATGAATTAGAAAGAAACTAGATTTCCTTAGTTAAAAATACTTAAAAATTCTAGAATATCTTTTTAGGTCAAAACTGTAATAAGGTACTATAAAATAATATAAAAATATATTTAGAAATATCTCAATATTATGAGAACAAAATATAGGTCTTGGTAGATCCAAAGAAATAATAATGCTAATTAATATCCTTATTAATAACAGTAAATAATTTAACATATATATATATATATATATATATATATATATATATATATATATATATATATATATATATATATATATATATATATGTTTTTACGTACTAATTTACAAATCCAAAACATGTATCCTTTTTCTCATACAATAATAATAATAAAATAATTGTGAATACTACTGCTTGTACAAAGAGAATAATAATAATAATAATAATAATAATAATAATAATAATAATAATAATAATAACAATAATAATAATAATAATAATAATTATAACAGTATTAATGGTATTAATAATAATATTAATGATAATAAGAAGAGTAATAAGACTAATAAAAGCAGTATAACTGAAATATAAAAAAAAACATAATAATAATAATAATTAGTTAACAAAATAAAATCAAATCAAATAAAATAAAAATAAAAATAATGTTCTGTTCTCCTCTTTAGAGGAGACCAGCAGCAAAAACGAAGAAAGAAGATTAGAGAGGGGGAGAAAGAATGAGAAATCGAGAGAGAGATGAGAGAGATCGGGGGAGGAAGGCGACGGGGAGAGCCGGGTGAGGCGGAGCTGGAGAGAGGCACACGGGTGGGTTTCGAGAGGGGCGGCTCACTGGAGGACGCTCGGCCGAGCTCGTCGGCGGACGGCTCGGCCGGGCTTAGGAGCGGCGACAGATCTACCGCGCGGAGGCGGGGGTTCCGACTGTGGAGCCGGGGAACAACGACGGAGATCGGCGGAGCTGTCGGAGGGTCGTTGGAGGATCGGGCGCTGGCTCGACGGATGGATGGTCGGCGAACGGCGCGGCGAGGGTTCGTCGGTCGGGCTAGGGTTCTGCGGAGAGCGGTGCTGCGAGGAGGGGGTCGGCAAGACGCGGCGGAAAGGGCAGCGTTCGCGCGGGCAGCTGGAGGCGCGGTTGTGGGGTCTTGGGCGGCCAGACAGGCGCGGCGGCCGGTGGAGGAAGCTCGCCGTCGAGGTAAGGGTGGTGGTGTCTTAAATTGTTTTTGGGGGTTTTTTTTGGGTTTTGGTGGCCGCGGATGGTCGCAGTGGTGGCCGGCCGCGGTGGCAGTGGCTGGTGATATTCGTTTTTCTTTGGTTGTGGTCGTCGTGATGATTTTGGGCTTTTTTAGTTGTGGTGGCGAGGTGGACGGAAATGCCGACGGCGGTGGTGGTGAAGGCTGGGCGTGGGTTTGCTGGTGTCGGGGGTTCGGGGTCGTTGGTGGCGGCAATGGTGTTTGGTCAGAAAAGGCTGGTCACGGTGGCGATGGGTTGGAGACAGGGAGCGGGGTTTTGGGTTTGCTGTGGTGGTGATGTCTGTGACCTGGTGGTGGCGCCAGCATCGTTGGTCAGGGGTGACCAGGAGGAGGGAAGAAGATCGGTGATGGCGATGGGAGTTGGGTTGGCTGTCGTGTCGGAAAGGCTAGTCAGGAAGTCGGGGTGGCGTTTCAGACAGGATGGCGACAGGGCCAGAAGGCGAGGCAAACTAGGGATGGTTTTAGGATTTAATTGTGTCGGGGTGTGTCCGACACGAAGAGACGATAATGTATATGTAAAATATGGAGTAAGAATTTGGGTGGACACAGACACGATGCACGTAGATTTGTGGAAAAAATTGTTGTGGATAAAATATGAATTGAAGGAGTACCTGCCTATTTATAGGATGTGGGAATTCCCAATTGGATAAGGGTTAGGAGTAGTTTAAACCCAATTCAGATAATTCAATCTATTAATTTAAATTAATTCAATAAATCCAATCCAAATCAAAATCTAATTTAAATCTGATTAAATCCTATCTTTTATTTTAAAATCAATTAAGATAAGTCAAATTCCAAATATATATATTAATTTACCATCAAATAAAGATTTAAATTGCCATAATAATTTCAAAATACGTTTTCCAAAAATACTATAATAATAATTTTGAAAATACATTATTAAACTAATAAAATATTATAAAATATATATATGCAAGCACGAGTAATATTTATGCTTTTCTAGTATACAATAGGAATATTATTTACTATTAATAACTGCATAAATGAAGGCTTTTAGTAAATAAAATAACAACTTTGAATTGATAGCAAAAATAATTATTATATATTTTATTTTGAAACTATAAAAAAAGAAAAATAAGGTTTTTCTAAAAATATGTACGCTCGCATATATTCGCACTCGTCGAGCTATTACGAAAAATATAATTTCGTGCGCGACGTACAATACGACTACACGACGTACAGTACAAAAATTTTAAATCAGTACTAAATTTAATAACAAAAAAATAGTAGAATTTTAGGAGTTTTACACGATTATTCCGCGGGAATGTTGACATGGTGATTCATGTCCGCCGTGGATAATCAGACTTAGCGTGAGATCGGGGCACGACATATTGCAAGGCTAGACGACCTTGTGATCGACTACGTGAATTGGATAGGATGGATAGGTGGATTGTATCAAACACACTTGAAGAGATAGACTACGATAATTGCTAGTACGGACGTACGATATTGACATGCCAAGGATTTGATTGAGGAGAACCTATCGTAGGATGATATTCCTAACGAACTCAAACTTGGAACGGAGAATGTGTTGATGCGAATAAGACGAACACTGCTTGATGTTTAGAAATTGGAGTGAAACGAACTTGGGTAGAAACTCCCGTACGAACGAACAAAATGGTTTGACCATAGGATTTGGGGCGACCGTCTTGCAACGACATTGCACGATGAGCCACAGACTTGACTCGTAACTATGACCTTGTGAGACGACCTAGCGGATAGGCGGACGACCCTATGCCGAGTGATTGAACCTGTACGATTGTGTCACGCCCCAGAACCAGAATACTGGAGAGCGGGGGACAGACACAGCCAACTACGTACATTGAAGTGAATCCCACCTCGCAATACGATCACAGCTGTCTAGATGCATGAGGGTTTACTACAAGCCATCAGTCTCTTATGGTCATGAACAAGCCTAGTGTCTCAATCTCAAGCAAGTAAGTAAATGTTACAAGATGTTAGATCATCAGACATACAAAGTAAGGCGTCCCAAACATTACATATTCAGATGATCATGAAGCTAGTCATACAAAATGTGAAGACTAGCAAGAGTTTCAGTTATACATGATCAACCCTAGGATTTGTCAATCATGTTACAGTCCGTAGGCGGACAGTAAGTAAAATTGCAAACGAACTAACACTTTTTCGGCGACTAAATGCCTCAAAAGAATATTTTTACAGGAGGGTGGAAGAGCAAAATAAGAATCCACTCGTTGTCAGGGTTGCGTCTAGTGGTCACCATCTGGCTGGAAGACAGGGAGATCCTCGGAAGCTACTCCAAAATCTGGCCATACAAAACCAGCTGGGTCAGACCCCAGGAAGAGCAAGTGCCACAAGGGAGGCTTCACTTAAGAACTAAAACCAGCATATTAGCACATGATACATAAGGGATAACAAAAGACATGAGTTAGAGAAAGCAGGGTGATAAACGATAAGATGACTAACGGACTATTCCGGTAACCAGGTTACAACCCTTAAACCAAATAAGAACCGGGATTGTAACCCTTCACCTGAACAGAACTTAGTCTCTAACTAGTTATCGATAAAGTAAAGCATAACAAGCATGTTCTGAGATAGCCATGTACTGGATCTAGGTAAGACTAGACAAGATAGGACTCCATCCATCATTCGCGGCCAAGCAAAGAGTACGGCTTGATACTTTAACTAACTAGGGTTATCACAAGCCTAGTTACTAACAAGATGTATCGAGATGTTCCAACAGCCACAAGCCCTGCAGTCTTAATCCAGGTTATCCGGTCACAAGTTGAGAGAGTTGGATTAGGTGACTTAGAGGTGCAACACATGACAGTGTGCTGGAAATGTGCCCTACTCGACGGCAGGCTACAAGTCCAATTAAGAGCGCCCAGATAACGGGACTGCCTGTAGCTGGGAAATCTCTTCATGAACTACTTGATCACTCGAGTCATTATCCTAGTCAGATTCAGTATAAATCCCTGACCGTAGAAATCAGGAATTCATATCCTAGACATGATGCAAGACGATACATGTAGCTTATACAAGCACGAACACCTACGGTGTCAAGACAAGAGTTACTTAGCAAGTCGGGATAGCCGTCGCAACAGCTTATCAAGATTATGATGTAGGTTTACTTTATCAAGTCAAGAGTGCGTCACAACGGACCACCATCAAGAATTATCATGTTAATTTACTTGCTACTTGTCAAGATTACTTGTCAAGAGTACGCCCCGACGGGCCACTATCAAGATTGTTCATGTCGTGTTCATGTCAACATCAATACTGGCAAGTCAGGCTATGCTCAACAAGCTATCGAGTCGGGTCGTCACAAGATAGGTCAAATACCAAGAATAAGCAATTGGCATAAAACCAATAATTAAAGGATAAATCATGCAAGGGACAAGGGGTACCATGACCAACAATTGGCATTAGCCAAGTTGCGCAAGGGTGATAAGCTGCGCCAGGCACTAGGGGGTGCCAAGGCTACAAGTCAAGTAGCACCAAAGGCAAGTCGGGTCAAGACAGGCTGGGTTGCGCCAGAACAAGTCGGGCCAAGTCGGGTTGCGCCAGGCACTAGGCTGCGCGAGGCTAGTTTGCACCGGACTGGAGTGCGCCAGGTCAGGTTGCGCCTGACTCAGGTTGCGCCTGACCCAGGTTGTGTCTGACTCAGGTTGTGCCAGGTCAGGTTGCGCTGCGCTGAGAGGCGCGCGCAGGGCAGGTTGCGCTACGCTAAGAAGCGCGCGCAGGGCAGGTTGTGCTGCGCTAAGAAGCGCGCGCAGGACAGGTTGCGCTGTGCTAAGAAGCGCACGTAGGGCAGGTTGTGCTGCACTAAGAAGCACGCGCAGGGCAGGTTGCGCTGGCACTGTTCTTTTTCCCCAAAATAGCAAAGAAGAACCCATTGAACCCGAAAACTTCAAAATGCCATAACTTGCTCAAAACAAGTCCGAATTTGGACTTCCAAGGGTCTAAACTGCGTAGAACAAGATTTTCTACAGCCTGGGACGACTGGTTTTAGGAAATACCAAGCTTTAATAGATCAAAACCAAGAAAAACAAGAAAAGATCAAAACTTAGATCTACAAAAATCCATTCATCAAAACCGAAAATGCTATGTTCTAAAGAGGCTTCAAATCAAGTGGAGAATAGAATGGAAAAATAAAAGGGAAGATCCATCATGAAGCAAGTTGCACTTGCCTAGGCTTGGTAGGTGGGAGGAGTAAATAAAGAAGATGAAGAAGTAAATGCAAATAATGGAGGAGAGAGAAGAAGTTGACATATATAGCAACCCCTCCCATCCTAATCCAAAATAAACCAAACCAAGCCAAGACAAGTCATGTTGAACCAAGTTGAACCAATCAAGTCAAGATTTAAACCAAGGCTAAGCTAAGCAAGATAAGTAAAAATATGGGCCACCTGACAATTGTCAGAAATTCGTATACGTATCCTAAAAATACGTATAACGGGAAACGGGAGTGACAGATTGACATTACAGTATCGCCTGGACGGACGATAGACTTGAGGCAACAAGACTTAGAGTAGGACGAAGAACTGGGAGTGTGCATGAACGACAATGAGATTGGCCCCAAATGAAGTGAGTGATATGGAATCGATATTATGCAAGTAAAAGTTTGTATAACGAATTGAATCATTGATTAGAAGACGTACTCGATGATAGTACGATACTTGGTCTCGAATCGGATGTGAATTACTTAGACTTGGTCGACTCCGCTAAGAAGAAATCGTATTGATTTCATAGACAAGAGCGCTTGAGAAACGAATCGGGTCATCTCGATGACCGAGATAAACGATAGTGAGACGCACATGAGTTCGGTTTTAATCGAAGTTAGTAAAACGATCGGCAAATCAAAACTATCACGAGTAGCATGTCCGACTTAGCTAGTCGTTAAGCTTGGTTGAAATGTACGTATTCAGGGGACGCCTTGAATGTGTGCACGATCCAAACTCAGCGATATGATGAACTCGAATGCAGCTACAAGTGGGTGTTGAGATGCGCATGAACGAATGAGTGAGTTTGCTTCAGCTTATGACTCTCGAGTTTGATAAATTACAATGCATCTCGTGCGACCATTTCAGTCCCATGACACGTCAAAATAGCAACCAAGTTGAAGAAACACGGCAATTGAATAAGTACCATCCACTCTAAAATGAATGAAAAGTCATTCAATAAAAATCGACCAAACACATGCAACATAAAACTTGGAAGGATAACCGAACATAGTTCGATGCCATCGAACGATAGAGCCGCTTGATTGAATTGTCTAAGAAATACGACGACACGAGTTAAGGAATGGTAGGATGACCTGCACTCAGGAAGTCTCGAGGACGAGACTTGTTTTGAGTGGTGTATTATGTAATGACCCGCTCCGCCCTAGCGGAACGCCGATTCAAACGGCAAGTGCAACGACTCAAACGAGCCGTCGACCCGAAGAGTTGGCATCAACCCGATGAAGAATCGATTCAAGGCTTACATTGGACCGTCAAGGATGAATCCAGACTTAGACTTTCAAAGGCGCGCTCGGAGTATCGCTCGGCCGATGCGAACATCGCTAAGGTGGGTGGCTCCGATGAACCTATCTTTGCTTAGCCTAGACACATAACAATACGGACACTATTGCTAGAATCGCTAGACGATAACACCGTACATGCTAATAAATGACTCAACGCACCTAGCTAAGGGAATAATCCCATCTTGTATGCTTGTTTAGAACATGGAAAAGAACATAAAAAATGTGAGAACTCTCGCACCGCACTCCGCGCTCGTGCTAAGGCACGTGCTTACATTTCGAGTCCCTTATGCGTTCAACAATGAAACAATGAATGGTTTACAATAATAAAACGGAAGACTATCGACATAGTCGTTCTGAGTAGAGTATAGCAACATGGAAAGGCTACGGGACCGATGGGTCGCCAAGGCGACTCCCGCACAGGGAGTTACAAAATGTATAAACGAATGAATGAATGAATAAGTGAATGAATGAATCGACGAATGAATGAATGAATATGTGGATGAAATGAATCAATGAACAAACGGACAAGTGAAAGAAAGAAAAGAAAGAATTAATGAAAGATAAAAAAGGAAAGAATGGTTAGCGACAGGTGTGACGGGCATGTGCAACGTGGCTCGCTACCCGCGCTGCACGGACGCCAACCTGGTCGATAATACATTATGGCTCAAAGACAGCCTATGGCTCAAAGACAGCCGTTAAGTAAAAATGATAAGACAATACGAAATGGTCGTGGACGGACTCGTGCACGAGTGAAAGGATTCCAAGGCAACGAACGACGATTTCGTGGCCGGCCTCGGCGGAATCATGGCCTACGGGCAGACAGGTGTGCGGGCTTGGGCACATAACCAAACGTAGGGCTGGTACTTCAATAGTCTATCAAGGTGTACCAGCCATCACGCTTGATAGATGAGAATACCAAAAAGAATTGTCCAGATGACTGACATACCAGCGACCGGTGCATATAGATTAAGTGGGCTTTGCTGGTGGCAATCCACGTGCAAGTCCTTGCATTGAAACAAAATAGTCTAAGTCAACTGAATGAAACACCTTCTGAATAGGCTTGAATATAACACACCAAATGATCGAGAGTACTTCGTGCAAATGAGTTAGAAAACATGCCTACGACGCGCTAGGACATGAGGCAGGGATACGCACTTGACAATGAAAGTTTACAGGAATTATTGACTAACTTGGTTTACTTTGGACAGGAAAGGCCGGACGGTAAGTATGGGTAAGTCGTGCATGTATTTTCATGCAAACACTTGAATTCGGCAACACGAGATAGGTTATGAAATATGCCATAAAACTGATCCTAAGACAAGATTAGAAAGACAATGAATGATAGACGGTGCACAAAAGTAAATAGAATGTGTTTGGTAATGATAGCATTGTGGGTGATCTAGCCTCCCCACCAGTGCATAACAATGTACTGATAACCCTACAGTTTGCTTGCAGGACGCAGGAGTCGTCATCGGGTGCGGAGCTTTCCTCGAACGCGCTAAGGCGCAGAACTAACTCTGGAGCCTTGGAGCGCTGCAGGGAGCTGAAGCACCCTATACAGGACATAATGTATCGGAACATCGCCATGAATCATTCCATCTTATAAGCCATTTGGCACGCCTTTTATGTTTCAGAGAGAGAGAGAGAGAGAGAGCTTGAGCGATTTGTAATCTTGGCCTAGCACCGCTTGTAAACTTCTTGAATGTCAATAAAGAGTTTGAATTCGCTTCAATTTGTGTTCATTTACTTTTCGCTGCAAATGGGGATACTCTGTGTGACTCTGTGGCCTAGCTCAAATCGGCCGTTTCCGGACTTAGCCTTGCACGGGCGCAACCTGTCACGCTCCGCTCTCGTAGGAGCGATCGTCCTCGCTAAGACATGATGCCGCACGGGCCTAGGTTGCGCCCGTGCAAGGCCAAGTCCAGAAACGGTCGATTCGAGCTAGGCCATAGAGTCGCACAGAGTGTCCCCATTGCAGCGGAAAGTAAAGGAACACAAGTAGAAGCGAATTCAAACACTTTTATTGATATTCAAGAAGTTTACAAGTAGCGCTAGGCCGATATTACAAGTCGCTCAAGCTCTCTCTCTGAAACATAAAAGGGCGAGACTTGGTCAACCCCGCTAAGTAGAAATCATACTGATTTCGTGGACACGAACGCTTGAGAAGCGAATCGGGTCATCTGGATGACCAAGATAAACGAAAGTGAGTTTGCCTCAGCCTACGACACTCGCATTTGACGAATTACAACGTGCCTCATACGAATATTTCAGTCCCATGACACGGAGAAATAGCAACCAAGATGAAGAAACACTTGAATTGAATAAGTACCAACAACTCTAAAATAAATGAAAGGCTATTCAATAAAATCGACCAAACGCGTGCGACACGGAACTTAGAAAGATATCAAGTATGGTTCGATACCATCGAACGATAGAGCCGTTCGATGAAATTGTCTAAGAAATACGACGACACGAGTTAAGGAATGGTAGGATGACCTGCACTCAGAAAGTCTCGAGGACGAGACTTATTTTGAGTGGTGTATTATGTAACGACCCGCTCCGCTCTAGCGGAACGCCGATTCAAACGGCAAGTGCAACGACTCAAACGAGCCGTCGACCCGAAGAGTTAGCATCGACCTGAAGAAGAATCGATGCAAGGCTTACATTGGCCCGTCAAGATGAATCCAGACTTAGACTTTCAAAGGTGAGCTCGGAGTATCGCTCGACCGATGCGAACATCGCTAAGGTAGGTGGCTCCGATGAACCCGTCTTTGCTTAGCCTAGACACATAACAATGCGGACACTATCACGAGAATCGCTAGACGATAACCCAGCACATGCTAATAAATGACTCAACGCACCTAGCTAAGGGAATAATCCCATCTTGCATGCTTGTATAGAATATGGAAAGAAACATGGAAAATATGAGAACTCTCGCACCGCGCTCCACGCTCGTGCTACGGCACAAGCTTACGTTCAAGTCCCTTACGCGTTCAACAATGAAACAATAAATGGGTTACAACAATGAAACGGAAGACTATCGACATAGTCGTTCCGAGTAGAGTATAGCAACATTGAAAGACTTCGGGACCGATGGGTCGCCAAGGCGACTCCCGCACGGGGAGTTGCATAATGAATGAATGAATGAATACGTAAAAAAGGAATGAATGAACGAACAAGTGAAAGAAAGAAATGAAAGACGTTAGCGACAGGTATGACGGACACGTGCGACGGGGCTCGCTACCCGCGCTGCACGGACGCCAACCTGGTCGATAACGCATTATGGCTAAAGACAGCCGTTATGTTAAATGACAAGTAAAATACGAAATGGTCGTGGACAAACGGCACGGGCGATGGGGGAGAATATCGTAGCCGTCATGAGGAAGGATTCTGCGGCACGGGCGATGGGGGGAATACCGTGGCCGGCCTAGGCGGAATCAGACATGGGGCTTACGGGCTGCCTTGAGTGGGGGCTCGGCCGCTCAAGGAGACGTAAGGCCAGGCATTTCAAGAGACTATCAAGGTATACCAGCCATCACGCTTCGATAGGTGAGAATGCCCAAGTGATATGTCCAAAATGGCTTGTAAAGCCAGCAACCCATGCATATAGATTAAGTGGACTATGCTGGTGGCAATCCACGTGCAAGTTCTTGCATTGAAACAAGTAGTCTAAGTTAACTAAATGAAGTGCCTCTTGAACATGCTTGAAATGCAATATCTTGAACATGCTTGAGACGTAACATCCTGAACGTGCTTGAAACGTAACATCCTGAACGTGCTTGAAATGTAACATCCTGAACATGCCTGGAATGTAATACTCTGAACATGCCTACGACGTACTAAAACGTGCCTACGATATGCTAGGACCCGAGGCTGAGACACGCCCCTAATATTGAATGTTTACATGAATCATGTTAAGTTACTACTTGTGAATTGTTGACTAACTTGGTTTACGCTGGACAGAGAAGGCCGGACGGTAAGTATAGATAAGTTGTGCATGTATTTTCATGTGACACTTAAATTCGGCAACACGAGATAGGTTACGAAATATGCCATGAAACTGATCCTAAGGCAAGATTAGAAAGACAATGAATGATAGACGGTGCACAAAAGTAAATGGAACGTGTTTGGTAATGATAGCATTGTGGGCGAGCTAGCCTCCCCACCAGTATATAACAATGTACTGATAACCCCACAGTCTGCTTGCAGGATGCAGGAGACACCGGCGGGTGCGGAGCTTCCATCGAACGTGTTAAGGCGTGGAGCCAACTCTAGGGCCTTGGAACGTTGCAAGAAGCTGAAGCACCCTATACAGGACATAATGTATCAGAACATCGCCATGAATCATTCCATCTTGTAAGCCACTCGGCATGCCCTTTTATGTTTCAGAGAGAGAGCTTGAGCGACTTGTAATATCGGCCTAGCGCCGCTTGTAAACTTCTTGAATATCAATAAAAGTGTTTGAATTCGCTTCTACTTGTGTTCCTTTAATTTCCGCTGCAATGGGTATACTCTGTGGCCTAGCTCGAATCGGCCGTTTCTGGACTTGGCCTTGCACGGGCGCAACCTAGGCCCGTGCGGCATCACGCCTTAGCGAGGACGATCGCTCCTACGGGAGCGGGGCGTGACACAACCTAGGCCCGTGCGGCATCACGCCTTAGCGAGGACGATCGCTCCTGCGGGAGCTAACTTGGTTTACTTTAGACAGGGAAGGCCGGACGGTAAGTATGGGTAAGTCGTGCATGTATTTCCATGCAAACACTTGAATTCGGCAACACGAGATAGGTTATGAAATATGCCATAAAACTGATCCTAAGGCAAGATTAGAAAGACAATAAATGATAGACGGTGCACAAAAGTAAATAGAATGTGTTTGGTAATGATAGCATTGTGGGTGAGCTAGCCTCCCCACCAGTGCATAACAATGTACTGATAACCCTACAGTTTGCTTGCAGGATACAGAAGTTGTCATCGGGTACGGAGCTTCCCTCGAATGCGCTAAGGCGCGGAACTAACTCTGGAGCCTTGGAGCGCTGCAGGGAGATGAAGCACCATATACATGACATAATGTGTCGGAACATCGCCATGAATTATTCCATCTTGTAAGCCACTTGGCACGCCTTTTATGTTTCAGAGAGAGAGAGCTTGAGCGATTTGTAATCTCGGCCTAGCGCCGCTTGTAAACTTCTTGAATGTCAATAAAGAGTTTGAATTCGCTTCAATTTATGTTTATTTACTTTCTGCTGCAAATGGGGACACTCTGTGCCACTCTGTGGCCTAGCTCAAATCGGTCGTTTTCGGACTTAGCCTTGCACGGACGCAACCTAGGCCCGTACGGCATCACGCCTTAGCGAGGACGATCGCTCCTGCGGGAGCGGGACGTGACAATAAAAGCCACGTTTGCATAAAAGATCATGAGTGGAGGATCTTGTACTAACACGGGAAGAAGGATCCCCAATGATAAGCTCCTTAGGATGATTAGGGACAAATCTCCATTCCTTTGGGAGATCCTCTTGAGGAGGCTCGAGTGACGGAGAATCTTTTGTTGGAGGAGTCACAATTTCATTGTTAGATGAAGAAGGATGGGGATCTCCAATAGAAGAGTTCTCCAAACCAAACAAGATGTCGTCAACATCATCGGATGAGGAGGATGTAGAAGAGTTAAGTTCATCAAAAGAGACATTAATTGACTCTTCGACAACAAGACTTCTTTTATTAAAAACACGAAAACCTTTGCTATGTATTGAGTAGCCACGAAAAATTCCTTCATAGGCTCTTTCTTCAAACTTGTCTAGATTGTGTAGGGTGTGAAAATTATGACACGCTGACATAAGACTCAGTCCAAGTCATACGCTCAAAGCCATACGCTCAGTCCAAGTCATACGCTCAAAGCCATACGCTCAGTCCAAGTCATACGCTCAAGGCCATACGCTCAGTCAAGGCCATACGCTCATCCAAAGGCCGTACGCTCAGTGAATATTTTATTATTTTCTGAGATGACAGCACAGCATATATTTAATAAAGGATGAATCTGACACTTCGTCTTTCGTGCAAAGATAGCTATCCAATGGAGACTAGCCGTCATATAGGTTTTCGAAGAGTCGGTTTTATCTTTTACGAGGACAGCTCAGCATCTCTCATAAATGTAAAAGCCATCATTACTGTCAGTTTTGACAGTCTGTCAGCCATCATATCCGCAGTCACGACGCTCGAAAAGATTTTGTCAGTTATTGGAAGATATGGCGTATCAAAGAAGATTGATGATGGCCACGTGTCTACTTATTCAAACATGCCACGTGTTTACTTATTTCTCATACGACTCCTTCCAACTAAGTGAGCGTATGGATCTCATACGACTCCTTCCAACTAAGTGAGCGTATGGATCTCATACGACTCCTTCCAACTAAGTGAGCGTATGGATCTCATAAGACTCCTTCTCAACCAAGTGAGCGTATGGATTCCATACGACTCCTTGTCAAGTGAGCGTATAGTTTCCATACGACTCCCTGTTAATAATATGAGCGTATCAGCTTTATATGGTTCTACGCTGTCCAAGTCAGCGTATGCAAGACATGTGCCTTCAAAAGCTAGCGTATAACTCTTCTTCTAAGACAGCGTATCACAGCAGTTATGTCCAGAATGATTTTCAACGAGCAGTTAACACACGTTCTCACGTGTCCTGTACTCAGTTATCCACTTCTTCAGAAGTTATGCAACGTGGCATTCATGCCATCAATCTCTCCTGAATATACTCCACTACTTTCAACCGCACGCTAATGTGTCTCCATCAGAATTTGCCACGTGTCCCTGCAGTTATGCACACGTCAAGTAACTACCTGAGCGTATGCTTAAGGACAGTTATCCTGAACTCTATAAAAAAGAGTTTCTTCATCTTCATCAGACACTACAATCAATTTCAGAGAGAACAGGAAGATTGCCCAGTTGTTGTCCAAGTTCTTCAAAGTTCGAGTCTTCTTCATCGCATCGTCCAAGGGATAAAGTAATCGTCTTCTAGATTAGATTCCTACAGTTGTAATTTTCTCAGATACAAAATAAATAAAGTGAATTTATTTATGGAAAACAAATTGGCGACTCTGCTGGGGAAAGCTGTCTCCTCCAACGAGATAGCAACAACTCAATGCGATACTTCGTCGATCGGCTTGACGAAGAAGACGATGGTTGTACAATTCGACCAATCGGCTTATGAAGAAATGCTCAAGGCGAAGGAGGGCCGCACTGCTTCCTCCGCTCTTCCTGCTGCCAAGAAGAAGGGACGCTCTGTCTATGTCCCTAAGTCTTCTTCAACAGCCCGAGATGTTTCTGTCACTTCTCACGCTGACAAGAACACGTCTTCAACTTCCATGAAGCACACTTCGGCTTCTCTGAACACGGCAACAGTGGCTTCTCCTAGTCACGCTGACAAAGTTGGTTCTTTAACCAAGTCAGCGTGTACAAGGAAAACCATCTCTGGACATGTCAAAGTCCCTTCTCCCTCTACTCTTACGACAGCAGTCGGCTCTTTAGCCATTGATGACTCTGAGCGTATGGCATTCAAAGGGCAGCGTACGGCAAAGGCAGCGTACAAAAGCCAACATCAGGCAGCGTACGCTAAGCCAAAGCCAGCGTATGCTAATAAAAAGGCAGCGTATGACCAGAAGTCCAAACTGAAGTCAGCGTATGCTAACAGATACAGTCCTTTGACTGTTTCTCAAAATCAAGCTGGGGGTTCTCTTCCACAGAACATACAAATGATTCCCCCTCAACTTGCACATCTTGTGCCAACCAAGGAGAAAGACTCTTTAGTCAACTCCTCTACTCCTAAGGTCTTTACCTCTGGAGTTAATTTGACTAGTACTCTTACTAGATCAAACAATGGAAAACGCCTTTTGGCTAATTCCTCCAAAGATGGATTATTACCGACTCCCGGTCGGAATAATACTCATCTTCCTTCTCTCAAAATTTTTTGGTCTGAGAAAGGCAAATTACAAGTATCCAAGACTGATATCAAAGTCAGATCTCCTACGGATCTTCGTAACAAGCTTAATCAGAATCGTCCCGATTCCACTGAGACAAGTATATTATACCCTGATGCAGAATATGCCAGAAACTATGTGGCTCAAATTAATCAGTCTTTATACACTCAAGAACCGAGAAGACAGAGGAACAAAAGACAAGTTTCTACACAGAAACTATCTTCAAGTACTTCCCAATCTGTTCCTACAGATCTCCGGGAGTATTTGCAAAATAAACGGAGAATTGACACTCCGTCAGGCTATGATATCGCTCATATTTGCCATGAAAAGCATGGTTGCAACTTTCAACCTCGAGTTGTAATTCAATGTTGTTGTTCACCAAAAAGACAATCTGTTTTCGAACGGATTCAATATGAACCAATGTTGGATGAAGATGAACCTCTTTATGCTTCTGTCAATATGACCTCCAGAAATATTGGGGGTAGCATACGGTCTGATGCTATATCAGACTCTGAAGATGGTGTTTATCTCGGCACCCGATCCAGGACCGGAGCCTTGGCCAGGATCTCTTTTTCTTCTCATCCAAGTGGTAATCCGGAGATCACAGAGGACTTCCTTGGAGAATCCAACTTTCCAGTATTGATTCCCGTAAATAGCCCCGGGAAAGATACTGATTCACACAGTGATGATTCAGAACAGACTGTTTCATCATCTATTCCTCGAATGATTACCACTTACATGGCAGAGGGTGATCATGAACCTTCAACTAGCACCGAAGCTCATGAACAAAGGATTTCTTCCTTAGAACAATAGTTGCGAGCTATGGCAGATACATTGAATGCTATGTACAATCTTATGCAAGCTCAGCATCAAACTCAGCAAGTCCAACAGACAGCTCCTCCAGTTGTATTAAATACTCCTGTTGTTCCAAACCCGGAACCCTCTACTATTCCGGAGGTACAATCTAATGTTCCTGTACAACCCACTCCAAGTCAGTCTGGAGCTGGAGGTGGTACATATGCTGCAGTCCCTCCTCCCAATTACACTCAACAAGTTACAACTCCCCAATCTTCTGGAATTGTTACTGAAGAGTTAAGGAATCTTCGAACTCAATTCGAGGCATTCAAACAGAAGGATGGTTTGCAAAGGTTAGGTATCAAGCAACCTTACCCGATAGAATGGAAGCAGGTATCGTATCCACCAAAATACAAACCTCCGACCATCTCTTTCTTTGATGGGACAACCTCCCCAAGTCAGTTCATTAATCATTTTGAAGTAATGACTGATCAACTGCAACCAAGTGACGCCCTCCTTACTCGGGTATTCGTTGGATGTCTCAAAGGAACGGCTTATGAATGGTATAGAAGTCTCCCTGATGGATGCATTACCTCATTTGCCGGTTTCAAGCAAATGTTTCTTGAACGATTCTATGAAGGGCTTAACGACATGACCATGTCAGCCCTCATAAGAATTAAACAGAAAAATAACGAAACCACCGAGGACTTCATTGAAAGATTCAGAAGAGAAGCCCTCAAAATGCCTCTCGGAACTCCCGATGCTATTACCATCGACACTTGCAAGTCGAATCTCTTACCAATTATCAGCATGTGGACAGGGTCCACTCAGTTCCAAGATTGGCCTTCTTTCATTGTCAGTGCCAAGGCTGCCGAGGTCAATGCTGAGACCTTCAAGGGTCTGGGGGTACAAATGGCTCCCAAGGAATCAAATCAGAGTGCTAGCAATAGTACTCGACCCAATAATCGCAAAGGGAAAGAAGCTCTTGAAGTCAATCTCCAAAGCAGTAGTCAAGAGGTAAAGACTACCCAAGCTACTCCAGCTCCAACAAATCAACAACAGAGACCTCTTCGGCCGAAGGAAGAATATTCTTTCGACGATGATGATGTTCAGGGTATCTTTGAATGCTTGCTCAAAGGTAATAAGATTCAATTGCCAAAAATTAAAAAGCCTGATGAAGCCAATAAGACAGATCATCCAAAATACTGTCCATACCATAGAATGCTGGGTCATACAATCCGGTCTTGCTATGTATTGAAAGGGAAGATTCAAGAGATGATTAAATCAGGAGCTGTGACACTGACACCCAAAGACAAGACAGTCACAGCAAATGTAATTTCAATGCAGTTCGGTGACTTCCCTCCCTTAATGGTGGAAAGCGGGATTGTTCCTATCCCCAAAGCAACTCTCGAAGTTGTAAACATCCCACCAGCACAGAATGACGGACTTGTTCCTGTCACAACTAAGAAGGGAGAGATCATGTGGATTCATCCGGATTTAATGACGGAGTTTGAAACGTCTTCCTCTTCTCCTCGGAAGACTCCATCATCTAAAAAGAAGCTCGGGAAGACTAAGTCATGCAATGTGACTTCTAGTTTCACACCCGATTTTTATCTAACCTCTACTTTCATCTCAGCAGGAAATTCACTCCCTACGGAGATAAAATCTGTACCTCAATTTGAAGATAGGTACAAGCCTGCCTTTCATCTATACAGTTCACAATCTCGTGAATTGATGGCGAAGATGGGTTATGATCTAGCCACTGCTCCAGGTTTGAACTCAGGCAAGGGACTCCGAGCACCTTTGGCCATCACTATGAGACATAATCAATCTCGTGTTGGCCTTGGTTTCTGGAATGAAGCTCTCATCAAACATAAAAGAACCAAGAGTAAGATAAAGAATTGCAACATGGTTTCTATAGACCCTGAACCAGAATCTGAAGTTGAAGTTCATGCTGGAACTCGGTCAGAAAAAATATATCTGAAAGATTATGCTGAAATTTCTGAAGAAACTTCTGACGTCCCTCCGGTTACAGCTTCAACACCAGTCTCTACTGAAGAGCCTTTGAATGTTCCTGTTGAGACAGTTCCTTCTAAACCAACAGCAGCTGACAAAGGCAAACAACAAGTCCGCTTTGACAAACCATTGAAGAAGTCATCTCCTACAGGACTTGAAAAGCCTTATAATTTTGATATA
>JANAVB010010199.1:2031917-2184525 GCA_029216955.1 Iris pallida
GCCTTGATGAGCAAAACACGTCGTTGCATTGCCCACATGCAACTGATCATAACCAAATTGACGAGCAAATCTGCTCGGAAGATATGGCTCTAGATATGTGATGTTGTCACGGCGGCAAATTAAATGAGATGGCCTGATTCTCTTTAGCCATTCATGTTGGACATCATCCAACTCATTAGCACCAACGCCGTCAATCAATCTCCCGGGCATGGTCTCATAACCAATAGGGGGAGGAACACAGGTGAAGCTCCATAGTTCTCCCCTGTTCAAGATGGTTCTGCAATCGGTTAAAGTGTCATATCTCCATTTCGGTATGTGCTTGTACCTTTCAAGAAAAGTATCATCTGGCCTAGCCATCCCAGCACTCATCAGAGATTCAAAATGTAGAAGTAGCCATCCAAACAAGTATGTAAAGGGCATTTCTACCCGAGGAAAGGACGTCAGGCTCTTCCGTGCCAATTCGAACATCCTATCTGTGTATGCCCTTAATCCGGCATTCAGACGGCAGGTCATTGCCGTTAATAGATCCATCTTATACCCAAAAACCAGACGGACTGCTGCAAAGACGACTCCTCTGTGCATCCTGTCTGCCGAACAGGTGCCAGGAACTACGAATTTCCTCAGCCAAAGAGATATGAATCCAGCCAGATGACCTTCAACGGACAATTCTCGGCCACCCTGCTTAATATAGGTTTCTAACCTATCACCGGCCTTGTAGCTGTCGATGTCTTCTTCGACGACAATGTCATCATGATTAGTCTCCCGGATTAATCTGTTAATCTCGGCTTGACTCAAGGGCTTGAATTTACCGACATACTGCTCGATCTTTTTCTTCTTTTGGACTTCGTCAGTGCGGCCTTGAAACAAATAAGCCATCCACTTCGAAGAATAGCAATTGGAGTCCCCTTCTCCACCTTGTCCCTTATAAAAAGCTTTACAGATGCTGTAATGACACATTAATTCTTTAAATACATAAAGAATTAGTGGATTGGCTGTAAAAATCTTATTCATTTCGTCAACAAAAGGGATATATTCTTCATATGGCAAATCTGTCGTTGGTAGCTGAGATATATATGCCATTTCATGAAGGGCGAATCCCATCTCGCCTTTTGGGGTCATGAAGGTGCCGGTCCGATAGTTATATCTCTCCGCTAATGCCAAAAACAGATCCGGGTTCGGTTTGAAACCATAAGCAGTACACTTAATGGCATCATATAAACCTATCGCCTTCAACTGTGCACCGAAGTTCTGTAAAATCTATCTCACTAGAGCAGTCCATCTAGTATTCTCTGGATTTCTAGACCAGTCAGCCTCATTGACTGTTTTGGGTAGATGGCATTCTTTAATTGAACAAATTCGTTGGCAAAAATTGGGACTCTGACTGGCTTCAGCAGTGCCGAGTCCTCAGGAGGGATGGTGGCAGGTAACAGTCCTCACAGAGATGTGACATGTGGTTCAGTACCACTGCGGAACCTTCCTTGACGATAACCAATCCACCCAGCCTTAGCTTATCGGGATGGAGTAATATCCCACTTCATCTGTCTTTGCTGGCCTGAAAGGAATAAACGGGCTATGTTGATACTCTTTGTCAAACCAGTCAAATACATAGGCTGATTTACATCACCATCCCTATAGTAACTGTATGATACTTTGTCCAGAGCAGGTTGGGAGTTCATATCAATAGCATCTCCAAAAAGGAATGCTGGCTTCAAATGGGCAACACCATCTACACTCTGTAACGGCAGTCCACTCATCAGGTTCAGCAAAGTATCATTTTCCTGATTGGTCAACAGAGCTATTCTTGTGGAAGGTCCGTCAAATTGGGAAAAACGAACATGTGATAGATCACTTCTATAATTATTTCCCATACTTCCTTCAAACTCTGCTTCTTGAGCCAGAATATCCACTGCAAATGAAGAATAAAGTATTAAAAATCTTCAATGTCAAGAGATGATAAAGTTTAACATACGCTCAGTTTTTACTAAGCGTACAGCTCAACTTACGCTCAGTTTTTACTAAGCGTATGGCAGACTCAAGGTTCAGCATACGCTCAGTTTTCTTTAAGCGTATGGCAGACTCAAGGTTCAGCATACGCTCAGTTTTCCTTAAGCGTATGGTTGACTCAAGGTTCAGTATACGCTTAGTTTTCTTTAAGCGTATAATAGATTTTATCTTAAGTGAATGGTTTTTAAAGTTTAGTTTATGATTAGTTTGAGCATATCAGCGTATGGTTGACAAGATGATCATCAAAAGTTTACGCTAACACAGGAGTTAGCGTACCTCAATAAGACAAATTACCATAGCATATTCTTTTAAAGATAGTGTATTTTGATATCTCTATCAAAAATACGCGTATCTTACAGATATACGCTCCAAACATATTTTTCGTAAAAACGAAAAAATATGGAATACGGCTAAACCCTAAAGAGGGAAGCGTATTTGCTGACGTATTGACCCTAAAGAGGGATACGTTTTTCTGAGTTTTGTTCTAACTAGAGCCCTAAAAAGGGAATAGTTATTTGTTCATCATCTTCGTCCTCACCATAAAGAGGTTTCAATGGCCGTTCACTGCGTGAAACACGCTGACTGGCCGTCTTCTTGGTGGTGGCAGTGTCGACGGCAGGATGAGATGATTCTTCAGGGGCTTTCCCCTTTTCTTTCGCAGAAGCATCAGCTTTGGGCGCCATTAATGGAGGTTGACTTGAAGACGAAGAAGGATTTTGAGTTTCTGAAAATACTTTTCTCGCTCGAAGGCAAAAGCTGTGGTAAAGAAATAAAATAGGTTTTGGAAGACCTATTTATAGAAGAAAGAAAGAAGTTCAAACGGCGGATATTCTTTAAACAAAATCCCTAAAGATTTGCACTGATATTGAGGAAGATAACAAACTCATGCCAGCGTGTCAGGACTTATTCTCACTTTAAAGTTCAAAGTAATTTCGAACTTTTGAAATTCATAAAGTTCGAAAACTTTGAAGGGGGTCTTGTAGGGTGTAAAAATTATGACACGCTGACATAAGACTCAGTCCAAGTCATACGCTTAAAGCCATACGCTCAGTCCAAGTCATACGCTCAAAGCCATACGCTCAGTCCAAGTCATACGCTCAAGGCCATACGCTCAGTCAAGGCCATACGCTCATCCAAAGGCCGTACGCTCAGTGAATATTTTATTATTTTCTGAGATGACAGCACAGCATATATTTAATAAAGGATGAATCTGACACTTCGTCTTTCGTACAAAGATAGCTGTCCAATGGAGACTAGCCGTCATATAGGTTTTCGAAGAGTCGGTTTTGTCTTTTACGAGGACAGCTCAGCATCTCTCATAAATGTAAAAGCCATCATTACTGTCAGTTTTGACAGTCTGTCAGCCATCATATCCGCAGTCACGACGCTCGAGAAGATTTTGTCAGTTATTGGAAGATATGGCGTATCAAAGAAGATTGATGATGGCCACGTGTCTACTTATTCAAACATGCCACGTGTTTACTTATTTCTCATACGACTCCTTCCAACTAAGTGAGCGTATGGATCTCATACGACTCCTTCCAACTAAGTGAGCGTATGGATCTCATACGACTCCTTCCAACTAAGTGAGCGTATGGATCTCATAAGACTCCTTCTCAACCAAGTGAGCGTATGGATTCCATACGACTCCTTGTCAAGTGAGCGTATAGTTTCCATACGACTCCCTGTTAATAATGTGAGCGTATCAGCTTTATATGGTTCTACGCTGTCCAAGTCAGCGTATGCAAGACATGTGCCTTCAAAAGCTAGCGTATAACTCTTCTTCTAAGACAGCGTATCACAGCAGTTATGTCCAGAATGATTTTCAACGAGCAGTTAACACACGTTCTCACGTGTCCTGTACTCAGTTATCCACTTCTTCAGAAGTTATGCAACGTGGCATTCATGCCATCAATCTCTTCTGAATATACTCCACTACTTTCAACCGCACGCTAATGTGTCTCCATCAGAATTTGCCACGCGTCCCTGCAGTTATGCACACGTCAAGTAACTACCTGAGCGTATGCTTAAGGACAGTTATCCTGAACTCTATAAAAAAGAGTTTCTTCATCTTCATCAGACACTACAGTCAATTTCAGAGAGAACATGGAGATTGCCCAGTTGCTGTCCAAGTCCTTCAAAGTTCGAGTCTTCTTCATCGCATCGTCCAAGGGATAAAGTAATCGTCTTCTAGATTAGATTCCTACAGTTGTAATTTTCTCAGATACAAAATAAATAAAGTGAATTTATTTATGGAAAACAGATTGTCCTTGGTATTTAAAATAAAACATTTGCATCCAAAAACTTTAAAATATTCAATAGAGGGAATTTTATCAAACCAAAGCTCATAAGGAGTCTTTTTAGAAATAGGTCCAATCAAGATCCTATTTATAACATGACATGCCGTGTTAACGGCTTCTGTCCAAAAATATTGGGGGAGCTTATATTGGTTTAACATAACCCGAGCCATATCACCAAGGGTTCTATTCTTTCTCTCTACAACACTATTTTGTTGAGGAGTTCGAGGGCAAGCAAAATTATGACCAAAACCATTCTTTTCACAAAATCTTTTAAAATCGGCATTGTCAAACTCTCCTCCATGATCACTTCTAATCTTGTTAATAGAAATGTCTTTCTCATTTTGAACACGTTTACAAAAAGTAACAAATTCACGAAAAGTATCACTTTTACAAGCAATAAAAATAACCCAAGTAAATCTCAAAAAATTATCAACCAAAACAAAAGCATAAAGCTTGCCTCCAAGACTAGCTACTCTACTAGGACCAAATAGATCCATATGAATAAGTTGAAGTGGTCTAGTGGTACTCACAGAGTTGATGGATTTGAAAGATGACTTAGTCAACTTACTTTTCTCGCATTCTTCACACACCATATCCTTTTTGAAAGGGATATTTGGAAGTCCTCTTACAAGATTCTTGGTTGCAAGACGAGAGATGGTATCCATGTTGGCGTGTCCGAGCCTCATGTGCCAAAGCCAACTTTTATCGTTCTTTGCAACTAGGCACCTATCATTGTTAGTACCTTCAACAAAATATAGAACATATATATTGTTCTCTCTAATACCTTCATAAACAATAGATCCGCTAGAGCTATCGGTAATGAAGCATTTGAGTTTAACAAACTTAATATCATAACCATTATCGGTGAGATGACTAATACTAAGAAGATTGTGTTTGAGATTTGTAACAAGACACACATTCTTAATACAAGGATAAGGAGGGGAACCGATATTACCGTTTTCTATAATGTGACCTTTAAGATTGTTACCAAAGGAGACGTGTCCTTCCTTCTTCATCGATAGCGTTTTAAATAGTGAAGCATCACCGGTCATGTGCTGTGAACAACTGCTATCGAGAATCCACTTACTTCTAGCATGAGAAGGATTCTTCACCTACAACATAAGTTAAAGCTGAATATTTTGGTATCCATGATCGTTTGGGTCCTTGATTGTTAGTCTTAGGAACCCATTTACAAACTTTCATATCAACTTGTTTCCTTGTATGACAATAATTAGAAGTATGTCCAAGCAAGTCACAATAGTTACACATCATAGAAGATTTAGAAGAAAACGAGTGAATGTTATGCACATGTGAAGCTCTAGTGCGAGGAGTTCTATTATGAGTGTTATGATGATGATGATAATAGAATGCATGATGTGAGGTATTCTTCTTAACAAACGGTCCTTTTCTTGTGTTGGAAAAGGACTTTTGTGTAGTGTTCTTGTTCATGTAAGAAGTATGACTAATATTGTGATGGGTGTGAGGGTGTCTTGGAGCATGTGTGTGAGTAGTGTTCTTATTACCTAATATCTTACTCTGCACAAGAAGATCATCATACTTAATAGAAGTATCATATTCTATTTTATTTGCATCTTGAACTTTTGTCACGACCCGCTACCCAAATTATTGGGCCAGGCCGAGTCATGCCCAGCCTACGTTTGAGATAAAATGTAGTAAGTTATTCTAAAGACAATATGATAAGACTAAATGTGCTAACAGTTCTATAAGTGAATAAAAGTCATAAAATGCTCCAAATACAAAAGTCGACTCATATAGTAAAATGTCCAAAGTACAAGTCTGAAATGTAAAACTGGATACATGTCCAGTTACAAAATACGTAGTCTAATACATGACTACTCTCAAAAAGTCTAAAGTAAAAAGACAATTAGGCGAGGTTCCCCGCAGGAACATCCTCGTAAAGCAAAGCCGGGTCCTCGGCAGTATCTCCATAATATGAGTCGCAGAGTAACTCCTCCTCAGTAAGGACACCTACAACGTTATCCTGTCAGGACGGGAGCAAGTACTGAATCTAACAAACATATAATACTGATCATGTGATGAAAAGAAATGACATATCATGTTTGTTCAGTTTTAGGTACATTTTATCATGGCAATAGATATTCATTTTAAAGTTTAAAACTGTAGTAGGTGAGTGATCAGTCAATTGGTAATCAGGATGTACAGCGATACATATCAATTTTCTGATGTGCACATACGTACACATAACGGCATCGGTGTATATCCATACACAAATGCGGGACCAGACATACGACACAGATACATATAGAATGTAACGGTGCTCGATAAATACATACGGAGAAGGAGGTCGTGATCACGTACACTTACTAGCAGTTTCCCCTTAACCCGTTGTTTAAACATGTGAGAGATATTGAAAACTATCCTAAACATGGCAGAGACTAAAAGTAATACAACATGCAAAGTTTTAACTTGCTACCCCAAGGATCAGCATTTAACATGGTTGGTGAATCACAGTTTATGGTTTATAGCAGTATGTAAAGTTTGTAGAAAGTACTTGCCTCTAGCAAAGCAAAGCAATGATAGAAATGCTATAGATGCCTGACAACTCGTCACTGTAGAAATAAATGCATAAACTTAGTTTTTATACTAAGCTAAAACACTAAGACACTAATTGGTGCAATACGACTTATGACTGGACACCTAGCCAAATGGGAATTTTAGCATAGGAGACCAATGTGGGGTGACACAATACTTAAACTAACTTTCTAGGGTCTTTACACTAGTGTAGGGGGTGGTCCAATACGACTATAACTCAAAATAACACAAAAGATTACAAGTCGTAATTATTCAATAAATAAATCAAACTGTACATTATGTTCCAATAATTTTTGAGATAGACAAAAAGCTTAATTATACATAAAATAAAGTACCAAAATGATCTTTGTTAATTATAGAAATTTATACTAATTTTTCTGGAATTTATAAACCCTCATAGATATTTATTAAAAATCAACAAACATATATATCCTGAAAATGGGTTCTGTTTTTCTATTTTTATAGAATACCAAAAGTACTTATTAAATGCTAAAAAAATTATAATAAATTAGCTAAATTAACATAGTATTTAAATACAATTTTTTCAGAATTTTTATAGCACTTAAAATATATAAAAAAAATTCAAAACAGCCTAACCGGATTATCCGGCGGATTACAGCGGATTACCGGCGGATTTTCCGTTCCGTCACAGCAAGTTTTGTGGTGAAAGTTCGGATTTTCCGACGGATTTCCGCGGATTTCCGACGGATTTTTCAAACCGTCGCAGAAAGTTGATTTTTGAACTCAAAACTTGTTTCGGCCATAAAAATTTCGTTTTAAATCGAAATTCGAACTTTCAAAAGTCAAAATTGAATAGAATTGAATTTCCTACAACATAGAAGTATTAGTTTTTACAAATCAAAATATTTGATAGATCAAAACCTCAAAATACTCGAAAATCATATCTAGAAACTCAGATCTACGCAATACTGTCGATCAAAACCAAAAGTGCTATATACTAAACATGTTAACAATTTAAAGAAGCAAATTATAGGCCAATAAAACTTTAGTTTCTATAGAAAACAAAAATAAAGTATGGTCATGTCACTTTTGAGCAAGATGCACTTGCCTAGGTTAAGCTCCAAGCCTAATCTTCTACTCCACCACCAAGAGGGGTACGAAACCACACTCTAGACCTCAAGGCCAAGCTCCTAACAAGCTCCAAGGGAAGAGAAAGGAAGAAGAAATGAAAGGAGAGTGAAGAGAATGAAAAGAGAGAGGAGAGAGAAAGTGAAAGGGTATATATAGAAGGAGGATTTAATCTTAGCCGTCGGATCGTGATCCATGTCAAAATCTAAGTCAATCATGGCCATTCAAACAAAACCAATTATCCATTGGGTAATAGGGTGCATCTACACTATTCACGAAAATATCTAAACACTATTTATCAAAATATCCAAAACACTATTCATCAAAATATCGAAAATACTATTCATGAAAATATCTGAAATCGAAAATATCTAAAATGTAGAAAATCTGTCTGGACGGTATGCCGTCGGTATACTCCGGTATACTGGCGGTATGTCGGCCAAAGAAAAATCTTAAGTTAGGAAAAAATTTAAAGCATTACGAAAACCAAGAAAATACAAAATACGCTACAAAATACGTATTTAAATTAAATGCTATTGAAAATTATAAAAAACTATTTTTTTGAAATCTAGGGGCTTACAAATCTTCCCTCCTTGAAAAATTTTGTCCTCGAAATTTACAAGGATAGAAGACTCTACAAACATTCTAATATAACAAGCAATGCAAACAAATGACTAAGGCTATGATTAAGGCTAACCTCTAGGGTATCAAGTGGGAACGGGTGGTTCCCTCGCAGCGGTTGGATCGAACAAGTAAGGGTATCTCTCCCTCATGTCCGACTCCCTCTCCTAAGTAGATTCACCTGGGGAGTGACGGCTCCAAGCTACTCGTACTAAGGGTATAACCTTGTTCCTCAGCCTCTTCTTCCTCCTGTCTAATATCTCCACTGGCTGCTCAGAAACTGTAAGGCTCGGCCCGATCTCCAACTCTGAATGATCTAGCACATGACTGGGATCTGGAACATATCTTCTCAGCTGAGATACGTGAAAGACATCGTGAACTCCTGCTAGGTTGGGTGGAAGAGCAACCCTGTAAGCTACCTCTCCAATCCTGCCAAGTATCTCGAATGGCCCGATGTATCTGGGGCTCAGCTTCCCTCCTCGTCCGAACCGGATCGTCCCTCTAGTAGGTGATATCTTCACTAGCACCATATCACCGTCTGCGAACTCCATCGGTCTGCGACTAGCATCAGCCCAGTGTTTCTGCCTATCCTGAGCTATCCTGAGCCTGTCTCTGATCATCCCGACTTTCTCTGCTGCATCCGTGATCATCTCTGGCCCAAGCATAACTCTGTCTCCGACATCATCCCAAAAGAGCGGTGTGCGGCATCGTCGTCCATATAGCGCCTCGAAAGGAGACATACCGATACTGGCTTGGTAGCTGTTGTTGTATAAAAACTCTACCAAGTACAGATGGCTCTCCTAAGATCCTCCAAAGTCCAGCACGCAGGTCCTCAGCATATCCTCCAGTGTCTGTATCGTCCTCTCGGACTACCCATCTGTCTGCGGATGGTACGCCGTACTGAACTTGAGCTTACTGCCCAACTCCTCCTGCAAGCTCCTCCAGTAGTAGAATGTGAACCTGTTGTCTCTGTCCGACACGATGCTCACTGGCACTCCGTGTAGGCGAACTATCTGCTGCATGTATAGCTCTGCCAACTTCTCGGTGAAAAGCCCCACCTTGAAGGGTATGAAGTACGCACACTTCGTCAGCCTGTCCACGATGACCCAAATGGCATCCTTCCCTCCTTGGGAACGAGGAAGCCCTGAGACGAAGTCCATCGTAATATGTTCCCACTTCCACTCGGAAATGGGTAACGGCTGCAACAAACCAGCTGGCCTCTGGCGCTCCGCCTTGACCTGCTGGCAAACTAGGCATCTCGAGATGAAACGTGATACATCTCTCTTTATCCCGTGCCACCAAAGATGTTTCCGTAAGTCACGGTACATCTTGTTAGCACCAGGGTGAATAGAATATCTCGATCGGTGCGCCTCCTGCAAGACTGCCTCTACCAGCTCTCCCTTCGGCACGCACAATCGGCTGCCATGCCTCAAGGATCCATCCTCTGCTATAGTGAAGTCATCCAGCAATCCAGCTAAAGCCTGGGCTCGAAGTCTGCGAAGGCTCTCATCTGTAGACTGTGCCTCCCGGATCTGCTCCATTAAACCTGACTGAATGTCAAGCGCCATCATCTGTATCACTGATCCTGGCCGAACTAGCTCGATACCGAACTTCTCCAGGTCTTCCCGCAAATGCCGATCTATCATCAGATACCATGCCATCGGATGCCTGCTCAGTGCATCCGCCACCATATTTGCCTTCCCGGGGTGATACTGTAAATCGATGTCGAAGTCTTTCATCAACTCCAACCATCATCTTTGCCTCATGTTCAGCTCTTTCTACGTGAACACATACTTCAAGCTTTTGTGGTCAGTAAAGATCTCCACACGCTCTCCGTATAAGTAATGTTTCCATAACTTGAGTGCAAAGATCACCGCAGCTAACTCTAGGTCATGGGTAAGATAATTCCTCTCATGAGTCTGCAATTGCCTAGATGCATAAGCAATCACTTTCCCATGCTGCTGTAGGACACATTCTAGCCCCTTCCCAGAAGCATCGCTGTATATGGTGAAACCTCCAGAACCTGAAGGTAAAGTCGAAACTGGAGCGGTCGTCAGCCTCCTCTTCAGCTCCTCAAACGCTGCCTGGCAGTCCCCTGACCAAATGTACTCTGCGTCCTTTCGCGTCAGCTTCATCATGGGTTCAGCTGTCACGCCCCGATTCGATAGAATCGATAGTCGTCCCCCGGGCGTGATGCCGTGCAAGCCTAAGTTGCGCTTGCACAAGGCAGTTCATAAGGTTATCCGAAACAACAGCATATGTAAGAGGACGCAGAGAAATTGAACACATTCATTTAGAAAAGGAAACTTGCATTTTCATTGATAATAAGTTAGGTTACAGACTCGATTACAAAAGAGGCCTCGCGGGTTCACAACCGACATCGATGAGATAGTCATTCCATACATTTACATCCCTTTTTACAAACATCAAAATGACTCTGTAAGACCTGGGATCGGCGAGAGTTTGTGACTCATGATGCAGTTGGGTCGGAGTCTTCAAAATGTTGCAGAGCTAGCCTTCGCTCTAGCAAGGCTTCAAAAGAAAGGAGCGTCGCCTTCAGTTCCTTGGCACGCTATCCTGGTCCCGAGTACCTGTTGAGAGCGAGGGTCAGCACTTTGCACTTTGTGCTGGTGCGTGGCAATTTAAATCCCGTGCTCTCATTTGTTGAAGAATTCAAGTGAGCATGCATGCAAATATTTAATGAAGTTGCCAGCCATCCTACTCAATTCAAACTTATATTTGAAGGCACAACCGAATAATGACGATAGATCTTACCCCCGGCAGAGCGCGTCGTCGTAGCGTAAACTTACCATGTTCTTCCCTGTCATGTGGATAATAATAAAACGTAATAGAGTGCATTCGTAAAGGTCACTGGCACGACAAGCCATCCTGGACATATAGCTTGGTAGACAGAGGTCCTTCAGCGCAGGTAGCGAGCCCCGTTGAAAGCCACTGCCTATCGTGGCATGCATCCGGCATAGCTATCCGTATTTCTTCCTAGGCCGGAACGGTCCCGTGGCCTCGGGATACCATCCGAAGAAACAATCGCCCTTGTCGACAAGTTGTCCATGACCGTGCTAAGTTAATTTGTTATTTCAAGGCACATCTTATAGTATCATTGCGACATTCATTTAATCGATTCATCCTTCCTTAGCACGGTTCTATATAATTTGATAATTGCAAGCACGATAATATTTTATGACAAGCATCTGTATAGTTCGTGTTCGTGGGACGTCGTGTGACCGTTCATCAGAATATCATTCATGTCGTTGCATTACATCTAGCATAGCACATGTCTAGTATTGATAATATATTAGAGAAAAGGGTCGAGGGGAGAAGGGTCAGCCACTCACCTTAGTATTTACTTGAGGCGAAAAACTGGTTGGCCGCGCTAGACGTTGCCTACGCGATCACCTGAAATCGCACAAGCAATCGATTAGAACACTGTGTTATTCAAGGAAATTTCGATACGAATGCGAAGTTCAAAACGTAAGCCATAAAAACCATCGAAAACATTCACGAAAACGCATTCAGAAAACAAAGCCAAAACCAACGCAAGCGGCGTGAAAAGCAGAGCAACGGAAGGTCTCTCCCGACTCAGCTGCAGAGTCAATCCTTGAGGCGCAGCCCGCTGAATATGGAACTTGGTTCCGAAGAAGCCATTCTATAATGGGGAATGGATCTTAATTCAACCGTTCCCGTTCGATCGATTCAATCGATCTAGACCTATCGGTCCCGACCGAGTCGATAGCGACAGTGTTCCTTTCTCGCGCACCCCGTGGACGAACAACGGGAAACGATGTAGGGACGGGGCACTACACCATAACCAACTAAGAAAAAGTTTCGTCCTCGAAACTTAAGAACCGAACCTACCTCTATGAAAACAATGAAGGAAACTTTTCTTTCATCTCTGACTCGAGTTCCCATGTCGATTCTTCTGCCGCATGGTTCCTCCAGAGTACGCGAACGAGAGGGATCACCCGATTTCGCAGCAGCTTATCCTTGCGTTCTAAGATTTGAACTGGCTCTTCAACGTAGGATAAGTCGGACTTTAGCTCCAGCGGGCCAAAATCTACCACATGGTTAGGGTCGTGCACGTACTTCCGCAGCTGGGAGACGTGGAAGACATTGTGCACACCTTCAAGCGCCGACGATAGGGTAATTTTATAGGCCACTGGGACGACTCGCTCGAGTATTTCGAACGGCCCAACAAATCTCGGACTCAGCTTTCCCTTCGCGACGAACCGAGTAACTCCTCGCATAGGCGACACCTTCAGGAACACGTGATCGCCCACCTAGAACTCAAGCGGTCTTCGATGGGTGTCGGCATAGCTCTTTTGCCGACTCTGTGCAATCTTCAGTCTTTCCCGAATTAGCTTGACCTTTTCCACAGTCTGTTCTACCAGCTCCGGGCCGAGTATCTGCCGTTCCCCGACTTCATCCCAGTAAATGGACGATCTGCACTTCCGGCCATACAAAGCTTCATACGGTGCCATTTGGATGCTGGACTGATAGCTATTGTTATATGCAAATTCTGCCAGCGGTAGGTGGACGTTCCAGCTTGATTTGAAGTCAATTGCGCAGAGTCGTAGCATGTCTTCGAAAATCTGATTAACGCGCTCCGTTTGGCCGTCGGTCTGAGGATGGTAAGCTGAGCTGAACTGCAACTTGGTACCCAGCGCCGACTGAAGGCTACTCCAGAACCGCGACATGAACTGTGAATTCCGATCAGAGACGATGGATAGTGGAACTCCGTGCAGCCGTACTATCTCGTCAAGATATATCTGCGCCAGGCGATCAACGCTCCAAGTAACTTTGATGGCAATAAAGTGCGCTGACTTGGTTAGTCGATCGACGATGACCCAGACGGCGTCGCTCCCCCGTGGTGTCTTCGGCAGGCCAACAATAAAGTCCATCGTGACATAATCTCATTTCCACTCTGGAATGGAAAGGTTCTGTATCTCCCCGCCCGGTCGCTGGTGCTCGACTTTCACCTGCTGACAGGCCATGCATTGTGACACGAAGAGCGCCATATCTCTCTTCATCCCGTGCCACCAGAAGGTCGTGCGGAGGTCCTTATACATCTTGGTACTGCCTGGGTGCAAGGTATATTCGCATAATGCGCCTCCGATATTATCTCCTTTCGTAGTTCTGAATCATCCGGAACACATAGTCGGCCATTCATTCTCAGCACGCCGGTCTTATCTTCCGCAAAGTCGGTCGCACTACCTGTCGAAATTCGCTCGCACATTTTCTTCAGGTACGGATCATCCTTCTGAGCGGCCATGATCTTTTCCAGCAAACTCGGCTCTAACTGCAGCTGCGCCAACCGTATATCCCTGAATCGAACCCGGAGATCGATGCCCATTTCTTCTAGATCTTGTAGTAGTCTGCGGTTGATGGATAGCGCGGCAAGATATTTTCGAATCAGAGCGTCCGCCACAACATTTCCCTTGCCCGGAGTGTAGTCGATTGTCAAGTCATAGTCTTTGATCAGTTCGTGTCATGCCCCAGAACCAGAATACTGAAGAGCGGGGGCAGACATAGCCAGCTACGTATAATAAAATGGGATCCACTCTACTATACGGTCACGGCTGTCTAGATATATGAGGGTTTATCTACAAGCCAATAGTCTCTTAAGGTCAATAACAAGCCTAGTGTCTCAATCACAAGCAAGTAAGTAAATGTTACAAGATGTAAGATCACCAAATATACAATAGTAAGGCATCCCAAACATTACATATTCAGCTGATCATGAAGCTAGTCGTTACAAAATGTGAGGACTAGCAAGAGTTTTAGTCATACATGATCAACCCTAGGTTGCCAATCATGTTACGGCCCGTAGGCAGACAGTAAGTAAAAATGTACACGAACTAACACTGGCTCGACGGCTAAACGCCTCAAAAGAATAATTTTACAATAGAGTGGGAGAGCCAAAATAGATCCACTCATTGCCAGAATTCCGTCTAGTGGTCACCATGTGGCTGGAAGGTCGGTAGATCCTCTGGTGCTGCTCCGGTATCTGGCCATACAAAACCAGCTGGGTCAGATCCCAGAAAGAGCAAGTGCCACAAAGGAGGCTTCACTTAGGAACTAAAACCAGCAATTAACACAAGAGTATAATATATAATAAAAGACAACAATTAAAGAAAATAGGACAGGTGATATACGATGGGATAACCATGGGACTATTCAGATAACCAGGTTACAACCCGTAAACCAAACAAGGACCGGGGTTGTAACCCTTCGTCTGAACAGAACTTAGTTTCCCCCACCATTTATCGACAAAATGAATATAAGAAATCAGGTCAAGTAACAATCTTGTACAAGATCAAGACGAGACAAGACTGATTGAACTTCATCCAACATTTCACGGCCAAGCAATAAGTACGGCTTGATACTTTAACTAACTAGGGTTATCACAAGCCTAATTACTAACAAGATGCAGCGAGATTATTCCACAGCCACAAGCCCTGCAGACCATCCAGGCTATCCGGACGCAATTAGGGGTTGAATTCAAGTGGGTACATCGTCCAAGAAATGCATATACCCTTAGGTGACTTAGAGGGTGCAATATATGACAGTGTGCTGGAAATATGCCCTACTCGACGGCAGGCTACAAATCCTAAGTGGGGAGCCCAGATAATGGGATTGCCTGTAGCTGGGAAATCTCTTCATGACTACTGGATTACTCTAGTGATTATCCTTAGTCGATTTTAGTGGATATCCCTGACCGTGGTACTCAGGGATCCCCGTCCTAGACATGATGCAAGACAAGACGGGTTCATTTGTACAAGCACAATTGTCTATGGTGTCCAAGTTATTCAATCTTGTCATGTCGTGCTAGCCGTCGTAACAGCATTTCGAGAAATATCATATCAGGTTTATCATGTCAAGAGTGCGCCACGGCGGGCCACTATCAAGTCATGTCATTTATCAAGGAGGGGAGAAATTTGTGCAATTAAAATAATAATATAATATAATATATATATATATTCTTGAAGCCAAGGAGAAACTCTACAACTTCAAGTTATCATGTCAAATTTGTCAGGTCAAGTTATCATGTCAGGAGTGCACCACGGCGGGTCACCATCAAGTCATGTCATTTATCAAGAAGGGGAGAAATTTGTGTAATTAAAATAATAATATAATATATATATATATATATATATATATATATATATATTCTTGAAGCCAAGGAGAAACTCTACAACTTTCATGTTGGGAGTGGGAAGAAATTCTGACCACAATTCAGACAAATAAAACATTAAATAATCAAAGTGGACCCCATACGGTCCAAAAGTGGGAGAACAAACATACGGTCAAAGAGAGTGGGAGGCCACCCATGCGGCCAGCCAAAGCTTATGCGGCCAGAAAATAACTAAAGGGGGCCATGCGGCCAAGAGTAAATGCTAACAAGTAATATTCATGCAGTCAGAAAAGACAGAGAGTGGGAAGACAATAAATGCGAGCTTCCACTCAAGCAAAGGAAAAGGGACACGTGGCCACTCAAGTACAGAAGCCATGTGGGATCCAACAATTAATGCAGTAAGAAAAGGTTCACGTGGCCAAACAATGATTACATTATTTATAGTATGCCATGCGGCTCACAAGTGCATTAGCATATGCGGCTCACTATAAAAATATGCATTAAATATACCATTCTTGCTCCTATGCGGCTCACTAAAAAAAAAGGGGCCATGCGGCTCATAAGCACTCAGATGCTTAATACAAATGCTTCATGCATGTAAGCTAATTCCTAAGCTACATGCATGCAAGCTACGTGCTTGCACAAACAATAGCATTAAATACAATTATTAAAGCCTTAATTGCATAAAGCTTTAAGTAATAAATGCAAGGTCTAAAATGCATAAAGCATTAAATAATAAAGTAGGGTCTTAAATGCAATAAAACATTAAATAATAAGGTAGGGTCTTAAATGCAAAAAGGCATTCAACCATCAGAGCCTTATGCGGCTTGCTTTTTTTTTCTTAAAAAGGTGTATTAAAGCATTTATAACTATAAGGTCTTAAATGCAAATAAAAAGACTTTAAGTCATCGAAAAGCCTCTGCGGCTCATTCCATGGATTAGAATGCATTAAATATGCATTATTATAATGCATAAAAATTTGCATGCGGCTGAAGCTTCCTTGGCATCATTTCATGCGGCTATTACACCAATACATGCGGCTAGCTTAGCTTTCATTAGGAAAATACATGGAAACACGCATTATAAAAGAAAGTGCATTAAATGCCTTATATAAAGCCTATGCGGCTGGGTTTGGGAAATGCCATGCGGCTGGACATGTATTTGAAGTTGCATTAAAATAAGCATTGTTACTAAAGGCTTCTAATGCATGCGACTGACATGTATTGCCAATGCATGTGGCTAGGTTTGATTTCCATAATCCATGCGGCCAGCAAATTTCATAGGTCAAATTTGGACCAAACAATATTCTCTGCAACATGGGATCATCAACTTAGCAAATATGCAAGTTTGATAGATCAAAATCCTGGAAACCGAAAATACCACAAAACTAGATCTCCCAAAAATTTAACCATGGAAATGAAAAATGTTAAATACTAAAGTGGGTTAGAAACACATGAGGAAGACAATGGAATAATAAAAATGGACTTCCTCCATGAAGCAAGATGTACTTGCCTAAGCTCTCCACTCTCTCTCTGGTGGGTGAAGAGTAAAGATGGAGAAGAAAAAATGAGTAATAATGGAAGAGAGAGAGTGGGAAGATATTTATGGTGGGAGTGGTGGTAGGTGGGAGTGGTCCTCCACATAAAACCAAACCAAGCCAAACCCACCAAACCGAACCAAACTAAGCCAATGCAATCCCATGATGAACCATGCTAATGCAACATGCAAATTAAAACCCAAGGCTAACTAATTATGACAAACCAAAAATACGTGCCCAAAATACGTACGCGTATTCCCAATACGTAATGCGAACTACGGGCATTACAGTTCGAGCCAGCGTCTCTGTCGCAAGTTCAATTCCTTCTGGGTGAAGAGATACTTGAGGCTCTTGTGGTCGGTATAGATTGCGCACGCCACGCCATATAGATAGTGAAGCCACAATTTCAACGCGAACACAATTGCCGCTAACTCCAAGTCATGCATAGGATAGTTCTTTTCGTGCGGCTTTAACTGTCTGGAGGCGAAGGATATCACCTTGTTTTGCTGCATGAGCACACATCCCAAGCCCTGGCCTGAAGCATCGCTGAATATCTGAAAACCCTCTGGCCCATCCGGAAGTGCGAGTATAGGTGCCGAAATTAGTCGCTGTTTTAGCTCCTGGAATGAAGCTTCACAGTCATCCGACCACTCATACACGACTCCCTTTTGAGTGAGGCGAGTCAGTGGCGATGCAATCTTCGCGAAGTCTTTCACGAAGCGTCGATAGTATCCCGCCAAACCAAGAAAGCTTCGAATCTCACTAGTAGACGCAGGCCGCTTCCAATCAGCAACAGCTTCCACTTTCTTCGGGTCGACTGCAATGCCTTCGGACGAAATGATGTGACCAAGAAAGGATACGCTGCTGAGCCAAAATTCGCACTTACTCTACTTCGCGTACAACTCATGTTCTCGAAGTGTTTGGAGCACGGCCCGTAGATGTTCTACATACTGCGTCCTGTCCTTCGAGTAGACGAGAATATCATCAATAAAGACCACCACAAATTTATCAAGAAAGGGTCAAAATACCCGATTCATCAGATCCATGAGAGCGGCAGGAGCGTTCGTCAGGCCGAATGGCATCACCAGGAACTCGTAGTGGCCGTATCGAGTGCGAAAGACGGACTTTTGCACGTCGTCTGACTTGATCTTGAGTTGATGATAGCCTGAGCGGAGATCAATCTTCGAAAATACCGAGGCGCCTTGCAGTTGATCGAATAGGTCGTCTATGCGGGGCAATGGGTACTTGTTCTGGATGGTGGCCTTGTTCAGCTCTCGGTAATCGACGCACAGACGCATGGACCCATCCTTCTTCTTCACGAACAATACGGACGCTCCCCACGGTGAAACACTAGGCCGAATAAACCCTTTATCGAGTAAATCTTGTAGCTGGACCTTGAGTTCCTTCAGCTCGGTGGGAGCCATTCTGTACGGAGCCTTGGAAATCGGTCGAGTATTGGGAAATGTATCGATGCTAAACTCGATTTCTCGATCGGGGGGTATGCCGGGTAGCTCGTCCGGGAACACATCGGGAAATTCTGCCACAACGTCGGTCTGACCCGCGTTTGCACCATCCTGTCGCATGTCTCGGACGGACGCCAAATAGCCTTCGCACCCAGAATGCAGCATCCTCCGAGCAGAAATCACCGAAATTAGCATGCAGGTCGACGACGCCTCACCACACGAAAAGCAGAATTCAGGCACCCCTGGAATGCGGAAGGTAATCGTCTTTCTGGCGCAGTCTATGGTTGCGTTGCACGGCCCGAGCCAATCCTTTCCCAGAATAATATCGAAGTCCTTCATGTCTAGGACTATCACGTCAAGACCGATCTTTTGACCACCGATACAGATAATCCCGTCGGCGCAGGCTAAATTAGTGAGTATCGGTGTGCCCGAAGGTGTGCTCACGCTAAGGTCGAGATCTAGTGATATTATCGGAAATTTGTGCTCGACGGCAAAGTTCGCCGATATAAAACTATACGAAGCGCCTGAATCAAATAGTACACGAGCAGGCACATTATTGAAACTAAGTATACCTGTCACGACCGTATCTGACGCAAGCACTTCATCTCGAGTCATGGCATAGACGCGGCCCTGGGCATTGGGGCGACGGTCTTGGATATTTTGTGGTGCGGGTTGAGGTGCTCGAGGCGCCGGAACTTGATTCCCCAGACGGTGCTGTGGATGCTAAGGCGCGTCCAAGTTGTTTCTTCTACGCTTCGGGCAATCTCCATGAAAGTGACCCCTTTTTCCGCAAATGAAACATCCGCCATTTTGAACTTCACAGTCGACGGCGAGATGTCCGTTCCGGTTGTATTTTGTGCAGTGAGGTCCCTGGTTCCGCACCTGTTGTCCGCCCTGATGCCCGTTGTTCGGACGCTTGGTCACGTTGTTTCCTCCCGCGTGGCTTGGGCGTTTGTGATTGTAGGTATGTACAGCGCCGACAGCACCTGGAGGATATTGGCGTTCAAGGCGGAGGGCGTGGTTGAGAGACTCTCCCATCGTTTTGTATTGTGGAACGGACACATGGGCGTAGATGGATGGTCGTAGACCCACTTCAAACCGTCGAGCACGACTCGCCAGGGAGGGCAAGAATTCTCCAGCAAACTTGGCTAACTTGTTGAACTCTGCCGCGTACTGCCGCACCGTCATGTTCTCTTGCCTTAGTTGCATGAATTTATTTTCCTTCTATTGTCGAACGGCTTCGGGGAGGTACACGATCTCGAACGCCTCGCGGAAGGTGGCCCAAGAAATTGCCGTTGTTTCGTCGTCGCGTCTGATTGCTCGCTTTTGTACGGCCCACCAGTCGTGCGTGTTCGACCGGAGTAGAAGTTGAGCGCATGCGACTTTCTTGGACTCATCGACGCCCAGCACCTCAAACTTGTCTTCTAGTTCCTCTAACCAGTCGATCGCCAAGGAGGGATCTTCCGTGCCGTTGAAGGAAGTACGGCAACTCTTTGTGAATTTCGACACGTCGAAGTTAGAACTTCTCGTTACTGCATGTGTAGGCTCGGGTGCCTCCGGATCGACTTCACTTTGTCTGACCGCAGGCTCTGTTACGACATGGGTTGTCGCGGAGTTGTTGTTGTTGGCCACCACCGTCTGAACGATCTGCTGGAGAGTATCAAGCTGCTTCTGCTGCAACTTAAATTATGCTTCGAATCGGGCCTCGAACTGAGTTTGACGTGCCTCCGTCTGCCGTCGATGTTGCTCATTCTGGCGTTGACTCTCCTCAGCTTGTCGTTGTTGCGATTCCAGCATGCGCAACATCCGCTCCATGGCATCGTTTGAGGGTCCGGGTCTCGAGCTACTCGAGCCGCTCGAAGCACTTTCTTCGTTCGCCGTCACGTTCACCGACGTGCTTTCTGAGATTTTTGAAGGCAAAATACATTAGTCACAAAACTTATTACGGGCTCACTCGTATTGAACGACATATCTCATCGACACGGGACCAATGATTTTGAGACTAAAAACTTGACACTGGAGGCCAAGGACGTAAAGCCGTGCTCTGATACCAATATGTCACGCCCCGATTCGATAGAATCGATAGTCGTCCCCCGAGCGTAATGCCGTACAAGCCTAAGTTGCGCTTGCACAAAGCGGTTCATAAGGTTATCCGAAACAACAGCATATGTAAGAGTACGCAGAAAAATTGAACACATTCATTTAGAAAAGGAAACTTGCATTTTCATTGATAATAAGTTAGGTTACAGACTCGATTACAAAAGAGGCCTCGCGGGTTCACAACCGACATCGATGAGATAATCATTTCATACATTTACATCCCTTTTTATAAACATCAAAATAACTCTCTAAGACCTGGGATCGGCGAGAGTTTGTGACTCATGATGCAGTTGGGTCGGAGTCTTCAAAATGTTGCAGAGCTAGCCTTCGCTCTAGCAAGGCTTCAAAAGAAAGGAGCGTCGCCTTCAGTTCCTTGGCACGCTATCCTGGTCCCGAGTACCTGTTGAGAGCGAGGGTCAGCACTTTACACTTTGTGCTGGTGCGTGGCAATTTAAATCCCGTGCTCTCATTTATTGAAGAATTCAAGTGAGCGTGCATGCAAATATTTAATGAAGTTGCTAGCCATCCTACTCAATTCAAACTTATATTTGAAGGCACAACCGAATAATGACGATAGATCTTACCCCCGGCAGAGCGCGCCGTCGTAGCGTAAACTTACCATGTTCTTCCCTATCATGTGGATAATAATAAAACGTAATAGAGTGCATTCGTGAAGGTCACTGGCACGACAAGCCATCCTGGACATATAGCTTAGTAGACAGAGGTCCTTCAGCACGGATAGCGAGCCCCGTTGAAAGCCACTGCCTACCGTGGCATGCATCCGGCATAGCTATCCGTGTTTCTTCCTAGGCCGGAACGGTCCCGTGGCCTCGGGATACCGTCCGAAGAAACAATCGCCCTTGTCGACAAGTTGTCCATGACCGTGCTAAGTTAATTTGTTATTTCAAGGCACATCTTATAGTATCGTTGCGACATTCATTTAATCGATTCATCCTTCCTTAGCACGGTTCTATATGATTTGATAATTGCAAGCACGATAATATTTTATGACAAGCATCTGTATAGTTCGTGTTCGTGGGACGTCGTGTGACCGTTCATCAGAATATCATTCATGTCGTTGCATTACATCTAGCATAGCACATGTCTAGTATTGATAATGTATTAGATAAGAGGGTCGAGGGGAGAAGGGTCAGCCACTCACCTTAGTATTTACTTGAGGCGAGAAACTAGTTGGCCGCGCTAGACGTTGCCTACACGATCACCTGAAATCGCACAAGCAACCGATTAGAACACTGTGTTATTCAAGGAAATTTCGATACGAATACGAAGTTCGAAACGTAAGCCATGAAAACCATCGAAAACATTCACGAAAACGCATTCAGAAAACAAAGCCAAACCCAACGCAAGCGGCGTGAAAAGCAGAGCAACGAGAGGTCTCTCCCGACTCAGCCGCAGAGTCAATCCTTGAGGCGCAGCCCGCTGAATATGGGACTTGGTTCCGAAGAAGCCATTCCATAACAGGGAATGGATCTTAATTCAACCGTTCTCGTTCGATCGATTCAATCGATCCCGACCTATCGGTCCCGACCGAGTCGATAGCGACAGTGTTCCTTTCTCGCGTACCCCGTGGACGAACAACGGGGCACGATGTAGGTACGGGACACTACATCAGCTATCCTAGCAAAGTCCTGGATGAACTTTCTATAATAGCCTGCTAAACCCAGAAAGCTCCTGATATCTGAAACTGACGTCGGAACCTTCCATGTCTCAACTGCAGCAATCTTCCTGGGATCTACCGAGATTCCATCTCCAGTAACTACATGGCCGAGAAACTCCACTCGGTCTAAAAAGAACTCGCACTTCGACAATTTGGCAAATAATTTCTCCTGTCTCAGAATCCCCAAAAATATCCGCAAGTGCTCTGCATACTCCTCAGGCATCTTCGAGTATATCAGGATGTCGTCGATAAACACTACGACGAACTTATCCAGATACTGGTGAAATGTCTTATTCATCAAATTCATAAAGACAGCTGGCGCATTTGTGAGACCAAATGGCATCACCAGAAACTCGTACTGTCCGTACTTCGTGTTGAACGCCGTCTTCTGGATGTCTGCTACCCTGACCTTCGCCTGGTGGTACCCGGATCTCAAGTCTATCCTGGAAAACACCTTCGCCCCGCTCAACTGGTCGAACAAATCATCTATCCTGGGCAGAGGATATTTGTTCTTGATGGTGATGGCATTCAAGGCCCGATAGTCAATACACAACCGGACTGTACCATCCTTCTTAGGCACAAAGAGCACTGGCGCTCCCTATGGAGAAGCACTGGATCGAATAAAACCCTTTTTCAATAGGTCATCAATCTGCTCTTTCATCTCTATGGCCTCCTTGGGATTCACTCTATAGCAAGCCCGGGATATTGGTGATGAACCCGGCACTAAATCTATGGTGAACTCCACATCTCTATCAGGCGGAAGCCCTGGAAGATCCTCTGGAAATACATCCATAAACTTCCTAATGATAGGGTGTGGCGGTGCTACGTCCCCAACTGTCGCACAACAGTTCGGCTCTAGGCTGATCTTCGGCCCTGTCCTCCTGACACTGAATGGTGCTGTGCCTGGGGGACTGAACAAAATACTACCCTCATGACAATCTATAGATGCATGGGCATAGCTAAGCCAGTCCATCCCCAATATGATATCATAACCGGGGAGTGGCATCACAAAGAATCGTCCCCTGAACTCTCTCCCGGCTATAAAAATAGAACATCTATAGATAGATCTAATAGGCACTGGTCCTCCTCCCGTCATCACTCTACTAATCTTTGCAGTAGGTGAAGCTACTAGATGGTGTTTATGCATAAACTCTAATGATAGGAAGCTATGAGATGCACCAGAATCAAACAAACATAGAGCTAGAAAAGTATGCAAATAAACACGACCTGTGATGACGTCAGCTAAATAATCCGGCTTCGAAACCTGCTCCGGCTCCGGCTCAAGGGCTAGACTATAAATCTTCCCCTGAGGTCCCTTCTGCTGCTGCAGATGCTGCCCAAACCTCTGCTGCTGGGTCGGGAGTGGTCCTCTAGGTATCCTGGCTGCTGGGCACTCTTGAAGCTGATGGGCGGCAGACCCACAAGCCAAACACTGCCCCAACTTCTTCCTGCAGATGGAAGCGTCGTGGCCTACCCTCTTACAGAATGCACAAAAACCTCCCTTCGGCTGCTGTCAGGGTCCCGGGGCTCTAACTGGCAGGGTCGGGTGATGTGATGTAGGGGGACGGTAAGTCTGCTGGAGCGGCGTCGGTGCTCTCTGCTGAAAAGCCTGACGCTTGGACGGTCCCTCATGATGTACAGAAGCCGGCCTCTTGCATGACAGAAGACGCTCCTCGATGCTCCGGGCCAACTCTAGGCTCTGGTAGTAGTCAGTCGTACCGTTCGCCACTATAAGCATGTCGATGTCTGGAACTAGACCATGGCAAAACCTACGGGTCATCTCCTCTGGATCTGCAACCAGACTAGGAGCGAAACGGCTCAGGCGACTAAACTCTATCGCATACTCATCAACAGAACGGTTCCCCTGCTGGATGTTCTGGAATCGTAGCCCCATGGCTACTCTAGCAGTGGTCGAGAAGAATTTCTTCTTGAACTGGGTCTTGAACTGATCCCAAGTGGCTCTCCCTCTCGCAAACAACGGCTCATTCCGGAACCAGACTCCTGCCAAGTCTATCAGCAGAAATCCTGCTGCCTCGACCTGGAGGTCACTCGGCATCCTAACTCCAAGGAGCTTCCTCTCTACCGAGTCTAGCCAGCATCTGCTACTACTATACCCTCAGTCCCTGAGAACTCCTTGGGATTCAGACCCATGAAGTCCTTGATCGTCCCTGCTCTCTGCCGTGGCTCTACAGGTGGTGGGACCACGGTACGTTCCTCAGAACGCTCCATGCTCTGGCGGAGTAGGGTAGTCTGCTCCTGATGGGTTGTTAGGAACTCCTGGATCAGAGTGAGCAGTTGGTTCCCGTCGAGTGTGACGGAAGCCTGGGTAGGTATAGTGATAGGGGGTGGTGGAAGTATTGGGTCCTGCTGGGCCTGTGATGTGGAAGGTGGTGGAGGCATCTGGGCTTGTGGATCTGTGGAGTGGGGGAAAGTAGTAGGTGGAGGTGGGGGTGTATCAGTCAACTGGTCAGCTGACTGGATATGGAGTACGCCATTCTCAGGTGTAACAGACTGGGATGAACGAGTAAGCACCATCTAATTACAATAAAAAAGACTTATAAAGACTTGTTTAAAGTAAGCAATCATAGGCAAGAAAATCTAATTATAATAGCAAGCATGTGATGTTTTCCTATGTTGCAATCCTAGCATTCCTCTAGGTGTTCTAAGCGTCATTCCTAATGTTGTCTAATTACCTTAAGTTCCTAATTGCAGGCATGCTTGGTACAATAACGTAACCAAACAATTTAGTCAGGACCTGCATGGGCCACCACTAAAAATATGTCACGACCCGCTACCCAAATTGTTGGGCCAGGCCGAGTCATGCCCAGCCTACGTTTGAGATAAAACGTAGTAAGCTGTTCTAAAGACAACAGGATAAGACTAAATGTGCTAACAGTTCTATAAGTGAATAAAAGTCATAAAATGCTCCAAACACAAAAGTCGACTCATATAGTAAAATGTCCAAAGTACAAGTCTGAAATGTAAAACTGGATACTTGTCCAGTTACAAAATACGTAGTCTAATACATGACTACTCTCAAAAAGTCTAAAGCAAAAAGACAACTAGGCGAGGTTCTCCGCAGGAACATCCTCGTAAAACAAAGTCGGGTCTTCGGCAGTATCTCCATAATATGAGTCGCAGAGTAACTCCTCCTCAGTAAGGACACCTACAACGTTATCCTGTCAGGACGATAGCAAGTACTGAATCTAACAAACATAGAATACTGATCATGTGATGAAAGAAATGACATATCATGTTTGTTCAGTTTTAGGTACATTTTATCATGGCAATAGATATTCATTTTAAAGTTTAAAACTGTAGTAGGTGAGTGATCAGTCAATAGGTAATCAGGATGTACAGCGGTACATATCAATTTTCTGATGTGCACATCCGTACACATACGGCATCGGTGCATATCCATACACAAACCGCGGGACCAGACATACGGCACAGATACATATAGAATGTAACGGTGCTCGGTAAAATACATACGGAGAAGGGGGTCATGATCACGTACACTTACTAGCAGTTTTCCCTTAACCCGTTGTTTAAACATGTGAGAGATATAAAAACTATCCTAAACATGGCAGAGACTAAAAGTAATACAACATGCAAAGTTTTAACTTGCTACCCCAAGGATCAGCATTTAACATGGTTGGTGAATCACAGTTTATGGTTTATAGCAGTATGTAAAGTTTGTAGAAAGTACTTGCCTCTAGCAAAGCAAAGCAATGATAGAAATGCTATAGATACCTGGCAACTCGTCACTGTAGAAATAAATGCATAAACTTAGTTTTTATACTAAGCTAAAATACTAAGACACTAATTGGTGCAATACGACTTGTGACTGGGCACCTAGCCAAATGGGAATTTTAGCATAGGAGACCAATGTAGGGTGACACAATACTTAAACTAACTTTCTAGGGTCTTTACACTAGTGTAGGGGGTGGTCCAATACGACTATAACTCAAAACAACACAAAAGATTACAAGTCGTAATTATTCAATAAATAAATCAAACTATACATTATGTTCCAACAATTTTTGAGATAGACAAAAAGCTCAATTATACATAAAATAAAGTACCAAAATGATCCTTGTTAATTATAAAAATTTATACTAATTGTTTTGGAATTTATAAACCCTCATAGATATTTATTAAAAATCAACAAACATATATATCCTGAAAATGGATTCTGTTTTTCTATTTTTATAGAATACCAAAAGTACTTATTAAATGCTGAAAAAATTATAATAAATTAGCTAAATTAACATAGTATTTAAATATAATTTTTTCAGAATTTTTACAGCACTTAAAATATATAAAAAAATTCAAAACAGCCTAACCGGATTATCCGGCGGATTACAGCGGATTACCGGCGGATTTTCCGTTCCGTCACAGCAAGTTTTGTGGTGAAAGTTCGGATTTTCCGACGGATTTCTGCGGATTTCCGACGGATTTTCCGAACCGTCGCAAAAAGTTGATTTTTGAACTCAAAACTTGTTTCGGCCATAAAAACTTCGTTTTAAATCGAAATTCGAACATTCAAAATTCAAAATTGAATAGAATTGAATTTCCTACAACATGGAAGTATTAGTTTTCACAAATCAAAATATTTGATAGATCAAAACCTCAAAATACTCGAAAATCATATCTAGAAACTCAGATCTACGCAATATTGTCGATCAAAACCAAAAGTGCTATATACTAAACATGTTAACAATTTAAACAAGCAAATTATAGGCCAATAAAACTTTAGTTTCTATGAAAAACAAAAATAAAGTATGGACATGTCACTTTTGAGCAAGATGTACTTGCCTAGGTTAAGCTCCAAGCCTAATCTTCTACTCCACCACCAAGAGGGGTACGAAACCACATTCTAGACCTCAAGGCCAAGCTCCTAACAAGCTCCAAGAGAAGAGAAAGGAAGAAGAAATGAAAAGAGAGTGAAGAGAATGAAAAGAGAGAGGAGAGAGAAAGTGAAAGGGTATATATAGAAGGGGAATTTAATCTTAGCCGTCGGATCGTGATCCATGTCAAAATCTAAGTCAATCATGGCCATTCAAACAAAACCAATTATCCATTGGGTAATATGGTGCATCTACACTATTCACAAAAATATCTAAACACTATTAATCAAAATATCCAAAATACTATTCATCAAAATATTGAAAATACTATTCATGAAAATATCTGAAATCGAAAATATCTAAAATGTAGAAAATATGTCTGGACGGTATGCCGTCGGTATACTCCGGTATACTGGCGGTATGCCGGCCAAGGAAAAATCTTAAGTTAGGAAAAATTTCAAAGCATTACGAAAACCAAGAAAATATAAAATACGCTACAAAATACGTATTTAAATTAAATGCTATTGAAAATTATAAAAAACTATTTTTTTGAAATCTAGGGGCTTACAACTTTATGCATAGCAAAAACATAAGCCTTTCTGAGGGATTGAATCTCATCATCCTTTTTCTTGATGGTGACAAGGAATTCTTGAAACTTGAGTCGCAAAGACTCTATCTCATCCGTGTCAGAAGCAGGAGATTTTCTTTTTACATCAATAATGATGTTGGAGAGTCTTTCTACTTCAAGTTGAAGTGCATCAACCTCTTTTAGAGATTTTTTGTACTTATTTCTAACACCTTTGTGTTCTTCGTGTAATTCAAGAATAACATTTTCCAAGTCATCATAAGTAAGAGTATTTATAGAGAGATCATCGAATACCTCATTGGTTGCCATGAGACAAACGTTTGCATTGTGTTTGCAATCTTTGTCATTGTCAGAGTCGCTTGCGTCACTCTCACACCAAATGCTTGTGTTGGCAAATTTTCTGGAGGACGAGCTTCCTTTGCTAGGCTTCTCGTACTTGCTTGAGTCTTTTCTTGTCATAGGACAATCTCTCTTGATGTGACCGGTTCTTCTGTATTGGTAGCATGCCAGATCTTCATCGTTGTCCCGTCTAAAGCGGTTGGCTTTGTTGAATTTGAGGAACTTTCGGAAGTGCTTAGCTGTGAGAGCTATTTCTTCATCGTCATCTGACTCGTTGTCGTCGAAGCTATCCTTTGAGTAAGACTTTGTAGCCTTGAGAGCTAGAGACTTCTCCTTCTTTTCGGCCTTCTCCTTCTCCTTCTCTTGCATGAAAGATTCTTCTTGATCTTTCATGTCAAGTTCATGAGTCATAAGCTTCCCCATGAGGGTCTCAAGGTTCATGACTGTCAAGTCATTCCCTTCAATGATGGCGGTAGCTTTAGGACTCCATCCTTTGGTCAATCCTCTGAGAATCTTTCTGATCTTTTCATGAGCAGGATATTCCTTACCAAGAGAAGAAAGAGGATTAATGATATCACCAAAATGAGTGAACATGCAAGTAATAGACTCATCTTGTTTCATCTTAAAAGATTCATATTCTTGTGTGAGTTTACTAATCTTTGATTCTTTTACTTATGATGTACCCTCGTGTGTGACTTCAAGCAACTTCCAAATTTTATTTGAAGTCTTACAAGTAGAGATTCTATTGAATGCACTGCTATCGAGAGCACAATAAAGAGCGTTCATAGCTTTGGCATCTTGACTAGCAAGCTTCTTGACATTCTCAGTGAGTTTGTCTCTAAGGGTGTCAGAAACTACATCCTCAATAACTCTGGAAGGAGTAGGAAGATCATTTATCACACAATTCCATAAATCGAAATCTATGGACTTCAGATAAATGCTCATCCTAATCTTCCAGTAGTTATAGTTGGTTTCATCAAATATGGGAGGCCTATTTGTGGAGTATCCCTCATTGTGGAAAGTGTTGATACTAGGGTTAGTGGCCATGGATCACTCTAAGGGTGTAAATCCAAATCAAGAGAACAAAGCTCTGATACTAATTGTAGAATCCTAGAGGAGGGTGAATAGGGAAATAAAATAATTTAAACACAACAAGCAATATTCTTCAATTAAAAAAGAGAGAGAAAATCAAACGCGCGATATATCCTGGTATCCTCTCTAGAGGCAATCCAGTCCCGGAACTCTCTCCGGCTTAGATCTATTATTTAGTAAAATAGTACACATGAGTTTGGATCCTAAGAACTCTCCAACTTCAACACGAGTTTGGATCCGAAGAACTCGCCAACTTCTTACACATGAGTTTTCTTACGAAGGCTCGCCAACTTCAAAAGGAAAGGAAGAGAACTTATTGATCTTCTAACACTTGAAGATCGAAAGGTACAACTCTTGAATACTCTAGCACTTTGGGAATAGATGACAATTAAAAGCTTGTGTAGAGATTAATGATGGAGCTCTTGGTTGTTGGAAAATTTATGACAAAGAGTGGATAAGTCTTCAAGAGAGAGAAGACTTCCTTTTATAAAGAAACCAAGAGTAGGTAGCATTTAATGCTCTGGATACAGCCCAGATGGCATACCGTCGGTATGGACCGGCATGCCATTCTGAACAGTAATGGTCATAATTATATCCGTTACGAGCATTTAATGCTAGTATTCATATATTCAAAAATTAATTTTCGTAAATCGGTATACCGTCGGTATGCCGTCGGTATACCGATGTTTGTCACAAAATATTTTGTGACTAAACAAAACGGTATACCGTTGGTATGTCGTAGTATACCGTCGGTATGCCGATGTTTGTCACAGAACGTTTTATGGCTCACAAAATGGTATACCGTTGGTATGCTGCAGTATACCGTCGGTATTCCGATATTTGTCACAGAACGTTTTTGTGTTAAGTGAAACGGTATACCGTCGGTATGCCGATATTTGTCACAGAACATTTTGTGGCCAATGAAAATGGTATACCGTCGGTATGCCGTAGTATACCGTCGGTATGCCGTAGTATACCGTCGGTATGCCGTTCTCTAACACATTGATTTTTTACTGAAAGAATAGAAGGCTTTTAGTTTTGTCATCCAACCTTAAGTGTTTACAGAAAGACGTAGACCTTGTACAGACTCAAAATCTTAAAGTGTAGAGAGCCGTCTTTCAAGGATCGCCGGTCTTTGCTTCAGTCTTCAAGGCTTTGATGACTTGTATTGAATGGACATACTTTATGTAGTAGAGCTTCTGAATTAATATCAATCTGAAGACAGAGAAAACTAGACTACGAAGATGTTGTTAATGTTATCAAAATAAATTGTGCCAACACATCACATATTTTTGAAAAATATCATAGTCACACAAGTGTCACTAAAGTATCAAATATGATGATAAAACAAACGTATAGATTTAATCCTCTTCTGAAAATTCATCTAGTTCGTTCAGCTCATCTTCTTCTTTTTCTTCTTCTTCTTCTTCCTCCTCCTCTACATCTTCACTTTCATCTGCATCTTCCTCTTCAGATAATTCTACTTCTTCTACACAATTAGATGTATAATAAGGAACTTCCGTCGTGTCCACTTCTATAATATTTGTTACAAGAGATAGTTCATCCTCTTGATAAGCTATATCGTCAACCTCAAAGGTATTTCTAGCTTTGGTCTTGCATACTGTCCACCAGTCCGACCTTGTTGTTCCCCGTTTAGGATAACTTGTGAAGTACACGAGCTGAGCCTGACTTGATAGGACAAATGGTTCATAGGCTTGATATCGACGCCGATAGTTTATATCCACAAGACCGTGTTTGTCTACTTTCCAACCTTGACCTTCAATCGGATCGAACCAATCATACCTGAATAACACAATCTTAGCAGGCTCTATTCTATGACTATATGTCAGCTCCACAATCTCCCGTAGGACGCCATAGAAATCGTTGCCCGCATCAACATCTTTGTAGTTCGAAGATCTGATACACAAACAGTTATTTTTGGTGGAATCGAGATCCACAAAGTTGTCTCTGATCGGGCAAGTAGTTGACTTGAACCTAAACCCATGCACACAGTAGCTTGGCCATGTTTTTGCAGCATAAATTGGTCCCTTGGCTAGCGTTCTAATCGACTCATTCTCAAGTCTTGCGTATGGACGATCGACCTAAATACCACGAAAAAAGAAATTAAGCTCATTCTCAAGTGCATATACAGAAAGGTAATTACAGAGTTCTTAAGTCTTACATATGCACTCAACCATGATGGAAAATAATGCCTCATTTCTTGTTCTAGTTCTTCTTCTGTTATGTATGGCCTACCTGACCTCACATCATTATTAAATATGCTGAAAATAACATCGTTCAATTAATGTAATAGTATAATAATCAACACTATTAAAATAATGTAGACGTATTAATTACTTACCCCTCCAGCTTCTCTACTTCATCATCGTCGCAGTTGAGTAATACATACACCTGAGCAGCCCTTAGCTCATCATCGTTCAGATATCTCTTCTTCATTTTACCCGATGGCTTTCCTGGAGCATTGAATACCTTCAGTATTGTATCATTACATTCATGATCTCCGTCGTCGTTTCTAGAAGCTCTCGTTCTATTAGTTGCAACATGAGGCTTGAAATACATCGAACGAAAGTTTGTAATCTTCTCAAGAACATAGGCTTCACAAATAGAACCCTCGACCCGTGCCTTATTTTTCACCTTTCTTTTTAGGTGATTCAAATGTCGCTCGAACGGATACATCCATCGATATTCGACGGATCCACCAATACGTGCCTCATAGGAAAGATGAATCGGCAAATACTCCATAGAGTCGAAGAATCCAGGAGGAAATATCCTCTCTAGCTTGCACAGTGTTACCGCAATGTCCTTCTCTTGCTTTTCTAGACGATCAACGAGCAATTTCTTAGAACAAAGATTCCTAAAGAATATGCTAAGCTCCATCAATGGATCCCAAACTGTCTGCGGTAAGAATTTTTGAAATGCAATCGGAATTAACCTCTCCATGAATACGTGACAATCGTGGCTCTTCATACCCGTCAATTTATTTTCCTTCGGATCGACACATCTTCTCAGATTTGACACATATTCGTCTGAAAATTTTAGGCCCTGGATCCACCGACAAAGTCTCACTTTATCCTCCTTGTCCAGTGAGAAAATTGACTTCGGCAGGAACTGTTTTCCATTCTCCTCTATCAAATGCAACGCAGGGCGTTTGCATATTTCTTCTAAGTCCAACATGGCCTTGGGATTGTCTTTCATTTTTTCTTTTATGTCCATCACAATATTAATTATGTTATCAAACACATTCTTCTCAATATGCATAATATCAAGCTTATGTCTGATCAGATTGGTACTCCAATATGGCAGATCCCAGAATATGCTCCTCTTTGTCCAGTTATGATCTCTACCAAATCTATCGCACTTGTACCCAGTTGTAGGATCTTCGATAGCACTTGAAAAATCTCTAACCTCCTCCCATATCGTGGCTCCGCACCACCTTGGCGGTGGATCACCCTTCTCTACAACGTCGACACGGAATGCATTCATGTTCCTTCTGAACGGATGATCTTTTGGCAGAAATTGCCGATGATAATCAAAGAAGCACGATTTTCCTCCGTGTTTCAAGCGGAAAGCCTTAGTACGGTCCATGCAATACGGACATGAGAGACGGCCATGAGTGCTCCATCCAGATAACATTCCATAGGCTGGAAAGTCGTTGATGGTCCACATAAGGGTTGCCTTCATCTGAAAATTCTGTTTCCTGGAAACATCGTACGTGTTAGCGCCTACTTCCTATAACTGATTCAACTCATCTATCAAAGGCTGTAAGTACACATCAATGTTCCTCTTGGGATTGTTCGGACTAGGAATTATAACGGTTAGAAACATGTACTGAGTCTTCATGCACATCTAAGGCGGTAGGTTATACGGAGTGACAATCACAGGCCAGCACGAATACTGGGATCCCGAAAGACTAAAAGGAGTAAAACCGTCAGAAGATAGCCCCAACCTGACATTACGCGGATCTGAAGCAAAATCAGGATAGACTCGATCAAAGTGCTTCCACGCTTCTCCATCGGATGGATGATCCAACACTCCTTAAATCTGTTCTCGCATGTGCCAACTCATATTTTCGGTCGTCTCTTTCACCATAAATAATCTTTGCAACCGCGACGTTAAAGGCAAGTAGTGCATTTAATTGGTCGATCTTTTTGTACTGGTAGACCTTCCTGTACTAGTTGTCCTATAGCGATCAGCACCACAAAATCTGCACACATCTGCGTCCTTGTCGTCTTTGTAGTACAACATGCACTCATTGCGACAAGAATCGATTTTCTCGTATCCCGTCCAGAGCGATCTCACCATCCGCTTAGACCGGTAGAAGTCTTTAGGTAACTTAGCACCCGCCGGTAAGATCTCTATAATCAACTCCAACACTCGGTTGTAGCATTCTTGCGACATGTTAAAATCTGACTTAATGCTCAATAGTCTTATAACCACCTCCAACGGTGAATGATCCTCACAACCTGGATCCAATGGAGTCCTTGCATTCTCCAGCAACTCCATGAACTTTGCAGCATCGACATTCGGTGCCTCCTTAGCTGCATCATGAACGAAACTAGGCCCCGCAGCGTCGAAAACTATGTTCACGCACCCGTCGTCGTATGCATGATTATCTGAAACAAAATTAGGTTCCGCATGTATATACGGCTCAACATAAGGCTCTGGCTCTGATGCTAAAGACACAAGTTCTCTGTGTGCGGTCCACTGATAGTAATTAGGCATAAAATTCCTCGAGTACAAATGATATGTCACTTCCACTTCTGGATAATATTTCACGTTATGACATTTCACACACGTATACTAATTTTGGTGCCGTCCATGTACTGAGGGAACGCCTTAGCAAACTGTAGGAACTGCTCTACTCCCGCTATGTATTCATCCCGCACACCTCACATATCATCAGGATGACGATTGTACATCCATGAACAATTCCGCAAGTAGTAATTCATATCCATTTGGAAATAATTCTGCAAAGATGGACACACAATTATCCAATAGGCACAAATTCGTTTCATAAATACCTACACAAATTGGACACCTGGACATGAACCACTTGACACAGAGGTGGGGGCAACCACTGACAAGACCCCCCCTCAAGTTTCGTGTCGGCTGGATGCATGTCGGACTCGAAATCGAACGTGCACGGGATTTGGACTGTGCGTGCACAATCGTAAATTCGACTCTGATACGCCTTGGTATCTTGGACACACGACTTGTGGACCCAATTCAATTCAAGGTGATAGACACGAAGCCCTATCCCTACTCTGCACGTGGACACGAGCACGTGGCCAATGGCACACTGTGTCGTGTCCAATTCGACCCGACCCCATTGTACGATACTGGTTTTCTGCTATGTACTGATATTCTGTTATTCTCTGTTTGGACACCTTCGTGTCCAATTTTTAGACACGCATACCCCCTCTGACATGTACACATATGGGGAACACTTATGTACAACTATTTTTAGGTTTTATTGAGTTTGGATTTCAATTTGGTATTTTTGAAATGAATTCACTAATACAGTCTGATACTCGAAGAACTGGTTTCAAGTTCAAATAGACTTTGGGTTTGATTTTTGAATTTGGTTGTGGTTGATTATGAAGATGTTGTTTTGTCTGATACTTGAGTTTTGTAATGTAATGTGAACTGTTCGGATCTTCATTTGATTTTTAGTTTTCAAATTCCTAAACTGTTTTCACTGATACTCGAGTATGTAATCTGGTTTGGTCAAGCCTTAGTTAAAGGTCAAACTTAGTCAACTAGTCCTTTCTAAGTCATAAAACCCAATCCTAGAACCTATAGGTGAATCCCTGGATGACATTGATACTCTAGCTAGTGTCTATATATATATATATATATATATCTTTTTTTTCTAGTGTCTATATATATATATATATATATATATATATATATATATATATATATATATATATATATATATATATATATATTTTCTATATATATATATATATATTATATACATATTTTTTTTATATACATATATATATATATATAAATATATATATTTATATATATATATATATATATATATATATATATATATATATATATATATATTTATATTTATATTTATATATATTTATATATTTATATTTATATTTATATATATATATATATATATATATATATATATATATATATATATATATATATATATATATATTCACACGTACTCATCAATAACTCACTCAAAGACAAGTGGCACTCTCAAGATACAACCCACTTCTATATGAAGTATAACCCATACCTTATCCAACTACCCTTTATACCAATATATATATTCAAAACAAAACCTATCTATAAACATTTATACATATATATAGCATACACTCACATGTATATATCAAATCCTCAATCTAAGTTATGCATAAATCATCCTATCTATATAACACCTATAGATATCCTATGCAAAGTATCCCTCAAGGTAGAATATCAACTCAACTAATACTCTCCTCCTCCTCCTCCTCCTTACACTCACAAAACCTAACCACAACCTCACCTCAACTCTCTACTAATACCAAACCATACTCATATGCTACTGCTGCTGATAACACATTCCTAAGCCTACTGTATTTCACTGTCCATGCCAAATCAAGGCAACGCTAAGGCAGGGCAAATGCTATGCCACTATCGCTGCAAACATCTACTCATTGCAAACAGTCACTGAGCTAAAGCCACACTGCAACCCACTACACTAGTCTACTAAAACTAGATCAATCGAAAACCAAATATCCCAAAATCAACATAACCCTATACTCTAACTCCCACAGCTCATATACTTATATACATAGGTATATCAACTCAAATTAGGGCTGTGCACAATTAAGTCAAACCGACCAAACCGAATCAAGCCAAACCGAACCGATCGGTTTTAAACCGAACCGATGGTTCGGTCAGTTTGGTTCGGCTGCAAATTTTGTAAAACTGACCTGTTCGGTTCGATTCACGATTTGGTTATGCCAAAAACCGTTTAAAACCGAACCGAACCAAACCCTACGTAGGTGTTAAATAATTATGGTTGGGTTACTAACTTACTTGGGTATTGGAGCGGTTTGGTTCATTCAAGAACAGACATCACACTTTGAAAGAGCCTCTCTCTCTCTCTCTCTCTCAAAGAGGAGTGACGGCTCCAATTTTACTATTACAAATTGTTGTGCAATGCTGCAAAGTGCAAGCTGAAGCTGCTGTTTGTTGAATGCACATTTTCACGTTCCATTACTGATGTGCTGCTGTTGGTTGAATGCATATGAATTTTTTTTCCTGTCATTGATTGACACTTATTCCATTTTTTCCCATATGATGACTGAAATTTCAGACAACAAAATAAGCATCAGTACCCAAAAAATTAATGACAGTCCATTTTTTTCTGTGATCAAAACCGACTAAGTCAAACCGATCCAAACCGAACCAAGTCGGTCGGTTTCAAAATCGAACCAACCAGTTGGTTGGTTTGGTTCGATTTTGCTTATTTTTAAACCGATTAACTTCGGTTCGACTTCGGTTGTGAACAAATAGGTCGATCACCGACCGGTGCACACCCCTAACTCAAATACATACATATAATCCTATAATCCTTGCCCTCTCTAGTACAGTACATCAAAGTATGAATTCAAAATATCAAACTCAAAATTAAACCCAAACCTATAACTCGAATACAACACATACTACTATATTAAATCTCTGATACATATGTATATCTATGAATATAACAAAACATTCAAAATCCTAAAATCTCAGTAACCCATTCGAAACCAAAATTCTCATGCAAAAACCTAACCATTGTATACGTGTCAGAGGGGGTATGTGTGTGTGTGTGACACACGTGTCTAGGGGTATCTAGACTCGTGTCCAAACGAGGTCAAAATCGTGTCAATAACATGGTGTCAGCACATTTGCAGCCCTAGTTAGGGTTAGGGTTCTCATGTAACCTAGGGCTAGGGTTAGGGTTCTCGTGTCTGTGTCGTCTGTGCCCACATTTGTGTCCGTGTCTAGATAGCTAGGGCGAGGGTTAGGGTTTACCTGAAGAGGGCGGCTCGGTCGAAGGAGGGAGGCGGCGAGGAGGGGGGCTTCGTCGGAGGAGGGGGCGGCGAGGAGGGGGGCTTCGTCGGAGGAGAGCTTCGTCGGAGGAGAGACTGAAAAATTTTAGAAAATTTTTGGGAGAGAGAGAAGGGGAAATGAAAGTTTCGAACGGGATATATTAAAACATTAGCGACGTCTGATTCAGACGTCGCTGAACATCGCTAAGGAGCGACATAACTTAAGTCACGTCGCTGAACGTCGCTATTCAGCGACGTAATTTATCTCTTGTCGCATAACATCGCTATTCAGCGACGTTTTGCGATGTCTATCAAAAGGAGTCGCTATATTCAATATTTAGCGACGTTATTTTATTCCGTTGCTAAATTACGTCGCTAATAGAGCATATTTTAGTAGTGTTTCAATTGGCTGACCACTGACCACGAACATCAACAAATCCTCCAACTTTCAATTGGCCTTAGAGCATCATTAGTAAGCTGCCCTTCTGAAAATGTTGGAGGACTTGTTGCAGTTCATGGTCAGTGGTCAGCCAATTGAAAGAGGAAGGTGGAGAGAAAAAAAAGTAGGCATGGAGTAGAAAGAAAGAAGGAACATGGTGGTTGTGCAAAAAAAAGAAATGGTGGAGGAGTTTCCTTGGCGGCCAGCCAAATAAAGGAGAACGATGGAGAGAAAGAAAGGTAGGGCACATGATTGGAAATATGGGATATCAACTTTCTCAGTGGGCTGTTGGAGTTAGGCAGTTGGAGTTGGGTAGTTGGGCCTAAAACATAAGTATTACTATTCTTATGTAGTCACAACCCATTCCACAATTAACTAAGTAGTAATAGTTTGGGTCTGAGATAGCATTTTTCAGCCCCAACTATTAATGATGCTCTAAATGGAGATTTCATCATTTCTTCATTCATGGCAAGGTCAAAGTATTGTACCTGATGGCTTGAAACAGTACACTTGGGCCTGTTTGGTTCGCGGAATCATGGAGTTGGGAAAAAAAATCAATACTTTCCTATGTTTGGCTTTCAAAGGAATTGAAGAGGAAATGAAAGTGATTCCCGATCGAAGAAAAATTAGAGAGGAAAATAATTTCATCCATCCAAGTAAGAAATCACATTTCCACATTGATGTATTCTCTTTCCTTTCCATTTTCATTAGCATTAGCATTTCGAAACATCTGAAAGAAGATCAATGAGAAGTGTAATTTCCCAAAGGAAAAGAATAACAAGGAATTGATTTCCTTACCATTTCTTTAAGGGATGTTTGGTATGTGCATTTTGTGTGTGTGTGTGTGTGTGGGGGGGGGGGGGGGGGGGGGGGGGGGGGGAGGGGGGTGAGTGGGGTGGGGGGGGGGGGCAATTTTAGGGTGGAGCTTTTTTCATATTTATTTAGCTCATAAAAATTTATTTTCAAGAATTACGAATATCTGGATAAATTTATTTGTCCATAAAACATGGGAATCATATCTCTTAAGAATAAGTGTATTTTGTTCGGATAAAATATTTTATTTCCTATATATTTTTATTTTTTAAACTTTTTCTATTTCCCAACTTTTCTCCTTTTTTTTTCAATTTTTTCTTGTTCTTTTCCATTTTTAAGAAATTTGAAACATGTCTCTTATACAGGTGCAACTTTTGTAGAGTTTTATCTTCCATGTTTCATGGTCATTTTCTTCCTGATAAGGGTCGTTGATACAACAATCTAGATCTTTACGTAGCTTTCTTGTGTCACTTTTGGGTCCCCATTTAATTCAAGTTCTATAATTCATCCATTCAATATGAGTTACAATGTTGAGTATCGTATCATTCTCCTCATAACTCATGTATTATTCCGTAGTTGTTGTACATTATCTAAGTCATTTAAACAGAGTACTAAGTGAGTATTATAAGTATAGCCTAGATATGAAGTAAATAAAAGAGTATAAGACATATGAGTTGATAATTAGTGAAATAGATGGGAAAAAAAAAATCACATTTGTATAAAATATTTGATGGATAAATGACCAAAATAACTATATAATGTAGTCGTTTTATGGCTGTTATTAAATTATTTTAATTATTTTCAGTAAAATGATTAAAGTGTCATGCATAACATGCATAAACGGTCCAGCCGAATTTGACAGGTATAGTCACGAATGGTACACCTTGACCTATATGAACATGATCGGCCTTGGATAAGCCATATAAGACTTCGGGCTTTGGCAACCTCCTCGCTTAGGACAACCCCAAGCTCAGGGGCGGCCCTGGCCCAGGGCAGGCCGGACGGCGGCCCAGGGCACCCTGACGAAAGGGGACACCAGCATAGAACTGTCTATAATAGAACTAGTATGTATCATGTGCCTTTTTTAATTAAAAATTATTGTGGTGTAGTGGTTACAATGCTAGACTTGTATTTAAGAGATCCTTGTTTCAAATCTTGACTATAACAAGTTTTTGTTTTATTTATACTTTTTTTTTAATTATATATGGGACCCATTTAGAAATTTTTGCCTTGGGCTCCCAATTGCTCAGGGCAGGCTCTATCCAAGCTCAACGTGATCCTAATAGATGTCGGGTTTACGGATTACCCTCCATAATTGATCTATAATAAGGATTAAGGGACAACTAAAATTAGCCACGAATAGGACAATTCAACCCACAACAAAGAGAGAATGTGATATCTACTTATCCAGACCTGGGAAGAATGTTCAAATGTATTTGTCCCATTTCAAGCCCATCAAATGTTTAATCACGGTGGGACAAGGAGCAAGTTTTGGTCCGGACACAGAAATAGATGTTTTTTAACCGAACGTCAAGTGTAACATAATGAGCGACGAAGGACATGCGCTAGAGTTTGAGAAGACGTGTTGCAAGTATTTTACACTACTCGAAAAGGACAAAGAATAGTTCCTTAATTATTTACTACTTAAAAAAACAAATAATATTTATTTAATTTTTTACTATTTGGAAAGAGCAAACAACAATTCTTTTTATTTTTTTTTTCAATATATAATTACCTAACTACCCAAGTTAATTTTTTTTTATAAATTGATTACAACTCACACACCTCCGCGTTCTTACAGTTAGGGGGCTCGAACACTGCCGATGCCACCTGGCATCCGTGCTGCTTTCCACTTGAGCTACAAGCGCTGGACATGTTTGGAAAAAAAAAAGTCCAGGTCTACATTGCTGACAACACAACGCTGCTCCATTGTTAAATTTAATGAACACTTTTAATTAGTAAATATATGTAAGGATATTTTTGAATTTTTTTTTTTACGGTAAAGTCTAACTTTTTCTTATCATATACTAGTGTGTGTGTGTGTCTATATATATATATATATATATATATATATATATATATATATATATATATATATATACACACACGTATCTTGCACGTATTTCAAAATATTTAGGAATTGTAAATAACAATCTCATTAAAAAAAAAATCTTATTCTATAGGTAATTACATAACTCCCATATTAAATTTAATGAATAATTTTAATTAGCAAACATATATGATGGTATTTTTGGAATAAAAAATTCTATGGCGAAGTCTACTTTTTTTTATATTATATAATAGTATAGATAAATGAGGGTATTTTGGGGATAAAAATTTTCACGGTGAAACCTATTTTTTTTCGTTATATATTAGTACTAGCATATATCTTGCATGTATTTTAACATTCTTTTAATTGAGTTAGGAAGACTACTTAAGAAGACCAAAGGATAGTCTTCGTAATTACTAAGTTGTTCTTATTAAAATTAATGAACAATTTTAATTAGTATAGATATGCAAGAGTATTTTTGGAAGAAAATTTTTATGGTGAAGTCTAACTTTTGGTTTTTTATAGTAGAATAGATATATTATATAGTAGTATAGATATATACTGCTATATAATCAGAAAATTTTAGCTTCACCGTAAAACTTTTCCTTCCAAATATACCCTTGAATATGTTTACTAATTAAAATTGTTCATTAAATCTATACTACTATATAATGAGAAAACTTGAACGTCACCGTAAAACTTTTCCTTCCAAATATACCCTTGGATACGTTTATTATTAAAATTATTTATTAAAGTTAATAAGAACAATTAGATAATTATGGGAGGTGTCCTTTAGTCTTCCTAAATACTTTGCATGATATTAATATAATAATAAATTTAGAATAATTAAGATAGATATTTTTTATTTTTTCTAAGTGCTCCTAATAAAGATTAGAATAACTATAATAATTTATAATTATTATCTACGTGTATGGTACGTGCATATATATATATATATATATATATATATATATATACTACTAGTAGTATAAAGAAAAATTTTGACTTACCCCCCACTTGCATTACCCATATTAAGGGTGCACCCCACAGTTTTGCATTAATGAAGAAATACCCCTATTTTTGACGGAAACCGTCAAAAAATTGAATTATGGACGAAAATGCCCTTTGCCTTCCTCTTTGTTTTTTCTTCCCCCTCCTCCCCGGCCACCCCCACCCCCCTCCCCTCCCCGCCACCACTCTCCCCCCTCCCAGCCACCGCCACCGCTACGCTACCCCCCCTCCCCACCTACGTGCGGGGCGGCAGGCAACAGCAGCGACAGCGGCGGCGGGCGGCGGCAACAGCGGCCCCCCCGGTGGCAGCAGTCTGCAGCGGCGGGCCTGGCGGCGGCGGCAGGCGGACGCGCGGCGCAGCAGAGAGCAGACGGGGAGGGGGAGGGGAGCGGAGGCGATAGCGGGGAGGGGGGGAGCGGTGGCGGGGGGGGAGGGAAGAAAAACAAAGAAGAAGGAAGAACCCAAGGGCATTTTCGTCCAAAATTCATTTTTTTTTACGGTTTTCGTCCAAAATGGGGGTATTTTTTTATTAATGCAAAACTGTGGGATGCATCTTAATATGGGTAATGCAAGTGGGGGGGTAAGTCAAAATTTCTCTATAAATCGAATTTGGGTAGAGTAGAATGGGCTGAAGTGGGCCCCATATGAAAGAGAGAGAGGCCCTTGCCTCTACATTGCTGACAACAGCGCCGCTCCATAGAAAGGACGGAGGAGAGAGAGAGAGAGAGAGAGAGAGAGAGAGAGAAGAATAGCTAGCCATGATGGCGAAGAAGGAGCGCAGCAGCAGTTGGATCGTCGACATTTGTCGTCGGGAGGTCGGGGATCTCTCCCCGAGATCTTTTGCGCTTCGCTCCGCTGCTTCTGAGGTCCTCTCTCTCTCTCTCCCCCTTTCTTGATTTAGTTGTCGATTACTTTTTATTATTATTAATATTTTGCTTGATTTAATTGTCGATTACTTTTTATTTTTCTTGATTTGTTCATTTAGTTGTCGATTACTCTTTTTTTTTGTCCCTATGTTACTTTTCTCAGCCTATGTCGATTTATTTATGCACATGTCACTATCTCCATTTCCCCCCCTCAAGTGGAAGTGCTGATCAAGACATGTGGTGTTTGGCTACGGAACATAAAAAAAAGCTTCAAGTTCTTGGCCGCTACTTAGTAATTTAGAACAAATTTAGAACAGAGAGGGAACGATCGGTAAATAAATATAAGGGATATTTAGTGAACGTGTAAGAAAAATTGCAACGCGGAAAGCTACTCGGTATGGACGAGGTCCAATAGGGGTTTGGATAGGTTATGGCACCGAAAGGCTTTAAGCGGAAGCATATATAGATTATACATTTCGATGTGATTGAACCGGTTCCTTCCATGTGTTCTAGATCAGGGTCGTGAAGCGTCCCCAAAATGAGGATGCTTCTTGGTTAACCGCGCAACTGACCTCCCGCAAGAGATGGAGAAGAAATAAAGAGGAGGAACTTAGGAAGCAAGTTATTATGGAGGAGTAAGCGGCTCTCTTATATATTGACAGGGCCGGCCCTGAGTTCATGGGGGTCCTAGACAAACTTTTAAAATGAGGCCCATATATAATATAAAAAAATAAAATAAAAGTAAATTTTAAAAATGTTACAACCAAGAATTGAACCTAGGACCTATAGTGTACAAATTTAACATACTAACCACTAGACCACAATTATTTTGTAATAAAAGAGGGTCATGTTACATTAGTTCTATTTTGGATACAAGATCATATATATATATATATATATATATATATATATATATATATATATATAAAATTTTGGGTTCTCATATTCCATTGGGGCCCTGGACGGTCGCCCTGGGCCAGGGCCGACCTGTATATAGACAAGGTGGGAACCCTAGTGGGTCCACCCACATATGGACGGATACCCAATTGGACCAGCCCATGGGGCTGAACCAGATCCGATACGAACCGAACAAGACTGGTCCAGTTTGATCCAATGCCAACATACTCCCACTCACACATAGTGGGTGCACTCACCTTTTTCTATTCTATCTCAACTATGATCGTATATCCGTGCAGACGTACGTTCGTGAGTACCTGCAAACGGAGCGTCTTAAACCAAACCCCCTAAGATACCGGCCTAAGGATAAGTCTTGTCACAAAAACAAAATCCTGGTGAGAAACTCATGCATCCCAGATGAATTCGGTGTTGTTTTGTTCGAATCTCTCTCAAATCTCCGGAAGGAGAGCATATCCAAATACCATAGTCTCGCCATGACCTAGTCACACTTTCTTGCAATCATCAGATGCACATAAAGTTTGGCCAGTGACTGATCATAAGAGATGCCTCATGATATTCCTCATATCCACTACAGTTGTTCCCAACGTAATTTTCCATACTCCTTTGATATACGGTATTGATTTATCATACAAGAAAACGCTCCAAAGTAGCAGTCATTGACTTCGAACTTTGTGTAACGTCCCAGTCCCAAATGCTTAGGACTAGATACGTAGACATGCCAGCTGTATACATACAAGTATATGAAATGTTCGTATGTTTACATAAGCTGTAAAATGTAGAAAGCCATGACAAACTAAATCTCATCCACAAATATGAAGGTTTATGATACAATCAAATAGTTATTTGTACAAACGTTTGACGGAGACATATCCACTACCAACAAGTAAAATAAGAGAAATATACAAAGGAAGAATTGGTCGAGCGAAGCAAATGACGAGTCCAAGAGCAATCATCTCGAAGGAAGGAAGAAAGTCATGACCTTAGCTAGAGCACCTGCTAGAAGTCACAAAACACACATGGAGGAATCACCGGTCCTCAGAGGGACGTAATAAGACACATAATATCATGCCATAAACTGAATATAAATAAAGCTCAACAAAAAGTATCGAAGTATCTAAGCCTAAACAGATAAAGGTCCCTAACCATTCTATATGAAACATGCACTTTTGAGGACAACGTTCTACGCAGGGGCTGTAAGGATTCACGCAAGTAATAAAGAATGGCCATCAAGTAGCGCTCATTCGAGACACTATCGGTCGGGCAGCAAGTAGCGCTCATCCGAGTCACTATCACCCATAAGTGTGTAAAAAGTAAATGTAGCCCCTACGCTAATAGCTGTCCCCTCCCCCCAATGCTTATGTCCAAGATGTATCCACAACCTGTCCAATTGGCAACTTGCTATGGCTTCTAACTCGACTCACTAATAGCAGTTACCTCCTAACCATCGCACGATCCATACGTATCGATGGCCAGTCGAGTACGCAGGTCCGTGTCCTATATGAACTCATTCATCACGTGATACACATGTGTCAAGGCCATACGGGATATGAAAATATTTCCACTCTCATAGGGTGGTCAACTGACACAAGGTCGACATGCAAAATAAGATAACTAAAATATAATAATTTGCAAGAACAATTTATATTTGCTAGAAATAAGTAAAAGCATGCATGATATAGAGCAATTTAAATAAACAGTAAAGATAAGGTGTCTTGCCTGATGTCCGGAGTGAGGTAAGATGATGTCCTGGCGACGAATCAACAACAACACACAATGGGGAATGTGTAGGAACAACTTCGGATGCTGAAAATAGTCTATTATCTAATTATAATTAATACTGCACCTATTACATTTATTTAATAGATTCTGAAATTAGGATATGGCATAGGTTTTCGTATCAGCTTTCCGAAAAACTAAACGGATCGCATTTTCGTTTTCGGAATCTCCCGAAATCGCAAAAATACTGAAACACGTTTATTTTTGGGACACTATATACTCAAACAGTTTTGCAGAAATCTACAGAACGAATTTTGTCTATTAAAATATGTTTCTGGAAAGCTTACCTCGATACGTTTCTTTTAAAAAAAAACTGGAGGCGAAACGGAGTTCGGAGCTAGGAGATATCGTCGTTCAAAGTTGCTCTTGCTACTAAAAAGCGGGACTGAATTTTGATGACGAATTTTTGAGTTCCTATTGGACTAAAAATAATTTCGAATTATGGTTGATAGGAAGGGAATGTATTGGGTATATATAGGTACTTATTTCAGATTTACCTCCTAAATTAGATAGGATTTGATTTAAATTGATAGGAGTTACTTTGTTATGATATAATATAGATATGGATGCTTTTCTATTAGACTTAGGATTATGATTAACTTAAAATATAGTTCATATTTATCTAAATTATCTATAACATTATTTAAAATTACTATAGATAATAAATAGAGTTAATATTTATTTAAACAACCTTCATCTAATCTCATTTATACAAGCGAAAATATTTAATACTAAATTGACATTTACTCTATATTATGTAAATAGTGTACAATATAAGTAACATGTAAAAAGTAATAAAAGTTATGAAATAAATCCTAAAATTTTGAGAAAAACAATTGTATAATATAGTTTAGATCCTTAATGTACTAGAAAAATAGCTTTATATATTTTTATACTAAATTCACTAATGAGCATTATACTAAATATATGTAAAATAATACAAATTATATAATAAGTCAATAAATAGTTATTTAAAAATCCAGAAATTCCACAAATATTTATTTTGAAAAATCAGGGGATTTACAAAAGTCTTATCTAGATAAGGACTAAGAAGAGTTTTAATTCCCTTAGATTTTTCACTATTTAATTTTAAATTGATTTAAAAGTAACTCAATCAAATATAATCCAATGTAGATAAATTCTACCTCTATTTTAAACTGTATTTAAATAACTTAAAAAAAATTCCAACTTAAATCACCATAATTAATTACATATTAAATCAACCCATATTTAATATACCTTTTTCGAAATAATATATTAATGATAATAATTAATTTCGAAAATACAAATATATATACACTCGCATGCAAAAATAATACTTATATAAAATACCATTTTTCTAAATTATTAGTTATACTTGTACCATAAAATAAAATGGCATTTTTTTAAATAAAAATAAAGTTTGGCAATCCTCGGCGAGACGCATTTACAACTTCAAGCAATATAAAATATTTATCGTCTATTATTTTGAAATATTTTCTACATCTATATAATTAAAACGTTTTATAAAAATATGTACTTCGCACTTATTCGCACTTGACGAGAACTTTACGAAACGCAAACTCGTACGCGACGTACAAATACGAAGTACAAAAAATTAATACCATATTTATTAAAAAAAATCGTAGTAGAAATTTAGGGATTTTACACTTTGCTGCATGGACTAGTGTCTATAAGGGTACGGTTGTATGCATCTTGGTACACAACAGACTTAGTTAATCCTTGGATCTCACATAGCAAGGAAGAAAGGATATATTTCCACTGCGGTCATCATAGCACACTTCATAGGAGAACATGTCATGGTGGGGGAACTCTATCATAGAGCGTATGTCAATTTCTATTCACCGTTTAGTTCGAGCCCAATTGCCCTTCCGTCACGGTGGGTGAAGCAGGAAACAAATATGATTGAGGGTCCAGAGACTATAGTTGAATTCACAAACAATTGATGAAAGGTAGTCAATTGAACTGTTATAGATAGTCTATCAGTTTGAGTGTGTGGGTATCTATGTTTAGCACTAGATTACTTAGAAATGAAAGTGAGAGGCACATCCTCTCCTATATATATGTACTCAAAACAATCAACTGAGGCATCCCATTTTATTCCTAATATAGTCCGTATTTTCTGCTGCAACATGTTAGAAAGTTCATTCTAGTTTCAAAATTAATCGTAACAAGTTGCAAAATTGTCATAGTTATATGTCAGTTCAAAAATTTTCATGCACTACTTTTCTGTTTTGATGTTAGTTTTGTTCAAAATGTTTGATTTTCAAAAGTTCTGTAAGTTTTAGATGTACTTGAGCAGATGAGCTCAACTAAGAATACCATAGGGTTGTTTTCTCTATTGTTTATATTAATAGTTCAATTATTATTTCTCTCTCGAAAAGAAAATTTAATTCAATCCTTGTTACGGGTTCTACCTATACTTATGCTCCTAATGCTTTGAAAACATTACTAGCTGTACTTGTGCTCCTAATGCTTTGTGAGAGTACTATGTGTATGCAGTTTTTTTTTTTTTTTGTCGACTACTTATTGACTAGGTATGCTTCTAAAATGTTGACTTTTTTATTTGAAAAAATCTCAGTTTTCAAGCCACCGAGAATCCACTCTTTTAAGGCACTTTCTAGTTTCTTGATCTGGAAAGAAGAGACATAGGTAACCTCCTTAACCTGGGACCTTAGCCAGTTGCTCAGGACTGGGAGATTGATACAGTATCTATCATGTTTAAAGTATCGGCCGATACCGATCCGATACGGCCGATACCGATACGGTTTGGCATGTCCCGATCCGATACCGACCGATACCGACAATGGGGGTCTCTTTTTCGGTCAATTCGATAAAGAAAATTAAACGAAAAAGACAAATCAGCAAGGGTTTAAAGCATAATAAGGTTGTAAAAGCATGTAAAAGAAGAAAATCAGTCTATTGTATGTAAACCAATCGGTAAGGGTGACTACTATTTCATTTAATTTCAAAATTACTAAGAAATAACACTGAAAAAACTTAAAATTATGCCTAAATGTATAAAATATATGTTTTTAAATGTAAATAATTTATTATTAATTATTTTTTTCCCGATACCAAAAATTCGATACTCCGATCCGAAACTGCCGATACTATCGATATCGCCGATACCAATACTCATAGGAATAGTCCGATACCGATACCGATACTGTGAACCTTGGTATCTATAGTACCTCAGTTCCGACCCAAGATCAACAAACTACAAAGGTGTCACTGGAAGTCGGGGTTAATGCAGTAAGTAGCTGCAACATCGCATTGACTGGAGCCACATTACACATCAGAAATATGCTCAATTCTGAGAGCAATTTCAGGCTCTCGAATTGAGAGAGGAACGCAAAGAGATCACTTCTCAAGACAGGCTCCAGTTCTTTGCTTGCTGGTATCCTGCTCCTGGCATTGTGTTGTTTGGTCGACTGATCCCATGATCTGGATATTAGTTTTATTCATTTATTGATCGAAGAAACACCTCGCACCCAAATGGAAACTGTCAAACCTTTCTTTGTATCGTACCAAACTGCACACAATCTATTCAACTAGTTTAAATCTTTCTGCTAACTTCCAAAGTGTCTGGGAAGAGTCTGTTGTTTGATTTACCGTTTTGCTAGCTTTTCACATTTGGGTAAACAACAAACACCTTCCTGTTGGGAGTGTCATTCATTTACTCTTTGGTGTAATATGTCATAGAGACGAATGCGATTCCCTATAACAAAGTGTATCCTTTTACCTCTTCGCCTAGACTCTTTATAGTATAGGGGAACTTGGAGGCTGCTCCTTGATTGCATGAGCTTAAGCTGCAATCGAAAATGTAGGTGTACTTACCTCCAACCACCTAGGTTTTATGGCATGGCCTCTCATGCTCATAGGTACTTTGGTTAGGAATTTTGCGCCAACTTAAAGGGTTGACCTTAGGTCAACAGCCAGTCAAAACTTTGTCAAATCTTGTATGGACCTTTCATGCTCCATAACCGACCCCATTTTGATGGGAGAAGTCTTGGATGATTATGATGATGATCATGAGCAAAGTAGCAAACCCCTTTCTGTTAACCAGGTTAAATTTGGAAACCCCAGAATTGCGAGACTTTTGCTAATAATGACAACTTTGTTGTTGATTGGCTAATTTTGATTAAAAGACTTTTCGTAAATTGGATTAAGGTCTGTCGAAGTTGGTTGGTTTGTGCATTGTGGCCCTATAGGAAGATAATTTTTCAAGTGGAGGACATATCATATCATATAAGGCATGAATTTCAGTATCTGGTTATTTTGATGCTATATGAGTTTTTGGTCACCGAGCTGGCTGATTCTCTTCACTTGCATGTTATAACGGCCTTAGCATAGGCAACTCAATCTGCCTAGTTATGCTTAATCTCAACATCATAGGGTTATATTGAGGATTTGTGGTTTGTGGGATGACTACCTGCAACATGCCAAGTTCTTACATGCAACGAGTTGCAAATAAGAGAACATTTCTTTGGAGTTTCTGACAATAATGTATATTGTATCATGATTGTGGAAGTGGAACTGTGAGTGTGGTGACTGTGGTCCAAGGACAAAATACAAATTTGATACTTTCCATTAAACAACCAAGGGACTTGAGAGACAAAACACTCTAGATACTACTGGGTGTCCAGTTGTGCTTAAAAAGTTTCTCCCTTGTTCTGTGCTCTCTGATATTCATCAACTGAAGTGTTGTTGTACATAAAAGTATTAGAAGGCTGCTGGATGCTTTAAGAATAGAAGTCCGTTCGATTGCAAATTATTCACCATCTTTTGAAACTATTTTAGAAGTTACTGCCTATCAATCCTACTTTCATCATTTCAACTGAGTTCTGATAAATATTTGCAGGATCTTGTTCTGCGTCTGGGAATCCACAAAAAGTTGAATAGGCATACTGGCTGCGTGAACACTGTAAGCTTCAATGCAGATGGCAACATTCTCCTGTCAGGATCTGACGATAAAATGATAGTTCTCTGGGATTGGGAATTTGGAAAAGTCACAACTTTATTCCACACAGGTCACACGGACAATGTTTTCCAAGCCCGATTCATGCCTTACACTAATGATCGGACTATTGTTACGTGTGGTGGTGATGGAGAGGTATATATATATATGTATATATCTTGCTCCCACTTCTGTGGTTCTTTTGATCCTACTGTATAAGCAACACCCATCATGATTTATTCAACCAGGTGAGGCATACCCAAATACTAGAAAGTGGAGAGGGGTCTACAACGTTGCTTGCTGAACACGAAGGTCGGGCTCATAAGTTGGCTATCGAACCAGGAAGTCCTCATATATTTTATAGCTGTGGCGAAGATGGTCTGGTTCAGCATGTGAGTTGCTCTATCGTCTGGTTTGTGCATATTTCATCCTGCTAATAATTTTTTAACATTTTGACATATTCCGTGTAGTTTGATCTGAGAACGCAATCTGCGACAAAGATCATTATGTGCAAATCCTTTGAAAAAAAGACCGTCTACAGGCCAATTGTTCGTCTACATGCTATCACTATAGATCCTAGAAACCCCAACCTCATAGCAATTGCGGGATCAGAGGAATATGCTCGGATCTATGACATTCGCAAGTACAAATGTGGCAGATCCAGTGATTTTGACCATCCGACTGACTGCTTCTGCCCTCCACACTTGATTGGTGATGAGTCCCTTGGGATTACAGGCTTGGCTTTCTCAGGCCAAAGCGAGCTTTTAGTCTCTTACAATGATGAGTCCATCTATCTCTTCTCCAAAGACCTAGGGCTCGGCTCAAGTCCAGACATCCCATCAGATATTGGGTCGCCATCACGTGACATGGACATGAGCTCTGTGCCTCAGGTCTACAAGGGACATCGTAACATGGATACAGTGAAAGGAGTTGGCTTCTTTGGACCCAATTATGAGTATGTGGTTAGTGGATCAGACTGTGGCCGGGTATTTATATGGAGAAAGAAAGATGGGGAGCTGTTGCGTGTGATGGAAGGTGACCAGCATGTCGTTAATTGTATAGAACCTCATCCTTATGCCACGATGTTTGCGAGTAGTGGTATTGAGAATGACATCAAGATATGGACTCCCAATTCCATGGAACGGGCACCACCAGTCAATATGGATGAGGTACGAAACATTTTGCTCCTCGGTTCAATTTTATCGCCATAGACTTCAGGGTCACAGTTCATGGCAATTTTTCTCTAGGTTAAATCAGAAACGAACTTAATATATTTGAGAATCAGTCATTTGGTAATATTGGGACTTGCGACCACACAAGTAGAAAAGATCATTTTTGACATCTTATATGCATATCAGCTCATTATTGTGATCTATGATGTTTGTTTACTATGACCAAATTCATCACACAAACTTACCTAAGCATCCAGATTGTTGCTCATCAAATTACACTAGATCTGTGGTACAGCCTCTTATCAGTCAACCTCATGATCGATATTGATGATCAAGCACGTTGAGAGTTTCAAAAAGATTGATTAGACATAGTCAACCGAGTGTACGTCTTTTTGTACATCTCATCTATGGACTAGAAACCTCCACTACAATAATTTTATAGTTTGCAGGCACATTCTGGATCTTAGCGGTATCAATTCTGAATTAGATCCCTAGTGTAAAACCGGAGACCATATGAAATGATTAAACAAGGTTTGCAATTGTGATGCACAAAGAAAACTGTAGGTTACATAGATTTCTAATATCTCTGTTGTTCCTTTCTTTCTTGAGATTTTGTTGCCTGATGGAATACATTACTTTACTTCTGATGACTCTGATTATGATGACGACGATACTGACGATGATGACTATGGCGACGACGACGATACTGATTGTGATGCCTGTGATGATGATGTTGATGACGTGGTGGCTGTTGTTACCAGTTGAGAAAGCCGAGGTCGAGGGCCAATTTTTGCAGGTTTGCTTTCCCTGAAGACTTGGTAGCCAGTCTTCTGGAACAACGGAGGCAGGACTCCAGTCAGCAAGGGAGCAGGGAGGACTCGGAGAGGAGTGCCGATTTGTTTGAGCTACTGATCAATTCCATGTCATCAGAGGACAGCAGCGAACGGGGTGCTTCTGAAGGCCCAGGGGATTGTATTGTCAGCTGAATGACTCGAGCTTTGGAAGAACTTGATTAGGAAAAGCATTTTGTAAATACCTCTTTCCTTTGCACCAGTCTTAAATCTACATTTAGTTACGTTTATGGTTCAGTAGGTGAAATTTACCATTTTGTATATATTTTTCTTTTGTGGGACTATGTGTGATACTTGGTGCTTGCTTCTTAGTCTTGGGTCGTTTGGTTCGCGGAAAGGGATGAAAAGAAAATAAATTCTTTGCTCTTTCTTTGGATATGGAAAATTATGATTTCCATTAGAAAGAAATTTCCGGTGTTTGGAAAGGCTATGGAAGGAAAAGTGAATTCTTGGATGGCCTCCGGGAACCAATTTTTTTTTTTTTTTTTCCTTTTATGTTCCTTTCTTCTGACATCCAAACACAGAAAATGAATGGTATTTATTTTCCAAGATTCTGATTCTGCTGACCAAATGCGACCTAAGAAGTAGCCTCCCCATTTTAATGTTGGTAAGGCTTCAACATGAGCTGTAAGTTTTGATCATTGGGAACATTATGTTTATGTTCAGTTTGTTACTCTTGTCTTTACCACAAACAAGCAATATGCATATTCATCTTCCTGCATATTATGAACGAATAGAACTTAAAAAGTTAACGGCAGGCTATAGAACAGTAAAATATAAGAAGGCTATCAGTTTCGAATTTTACTTGAATTAGGATGACAATTACAGTGTGTTTGGGAAACTTAAAACAGTAAGATATAAGAATGTAATCATTTCCGGACTTTTACTTGAAGGCCTCGTTTGGTTCGCGGAATGGAAGAGAAAGGAAATCAATTCCTCGTCATTTCCTTTCCTTTGGAAAACTTTAATTTCCATTGATTTTCTTTTCCGATGTTTGGCAATGTCAAGGAATTTGGAAAGGAAAGTGAATACTTCAATGTGGAAAAGTGATTCCTTACTTGGATGGATGGAATCCCTCAATGTCACATACTGAATTTAAATAATAATAGCATCATGAAATTAATGAAAGGGTATTTATGTAAAAAAAATATAATTCTGTCTAAATTTAGATAATAGTAGCATCATAAAATTAATGAAAGGGTATTCATGAAAAACTAAAAGAAATTAAGATTTCTAATCCTGTATGAACTCTGAACTAAACATGGAAATTGGGTATGTAAATATTGAATTACTTTTACCCTGAAAAAGAATGGGAAGTAGATTCCTAGTAATACAAAATCTTGATCCAAATGTCACCTAAAACGAGAGCACAATGTCACGGACTTAGGTTTTTTGCTACACTTCGATCCGTACGGCACATAAGTTTTCTACTCGAAGATCCGTGCCAGCCTTCTCTAAACGCTTAGCTAGATCACTAAGACGTATATGAGAACAATGTGGAGCAAAAAATAGAGATATTGGAAGATTAAAACTATATTATAATAGAGATATATTATAACTTTTGGATAGTGAGGAACAAATGAGCCTCCTACTTATTCATAGAGGCTCATAGGACTTGCAAGAAAGCTCTGGAAACGTAACATTCCAAGAATTATTCTATAGTTTACATATTTGTAAGGGAGCTTATAGTATATCAAGAAAGATCATCAGTCATTAGAAAGATCTTATACTATCTTCTAGAAAGATCCTTGGACTAGAGAATTTCGGAAGCTTCCAACATAGTTCCGATCCGTGGAAAGTTATGAAAATTAAGAAAGTCCGTCTCGATGGGGTGCAAACTTTTGGACGTGACAACAAACTCTTTAATTTTTCTTCTCTAGTCGTTATTAGTTAAATTAACTTACTATCTATTTAAAAATCATATAAGCATATAATAAGATTTGGATAGTTAGTCTAAAATTATATAGGGCTAACTAGTATTTAGATCCTAAATTTTATATCGGTTTAAAGTTTAACATTGTTCAATTATTAAAAAAAATTATACTCTGAATATATATATATATATATATATATATATATATATATATATATATATATATATATATATATATATATATATATATATATATATATAACAACAATAAAATAAAAATGGAGGATCCAAAATTTTCAAATAAACATGTCATAGCTTTTAACCTCCAAGCCGATATAAAATCCAACATCAGAACACGCTTTCAATCCTCAGTAATATTCTGAACATCAAAATATTATAAATATTATAATATCTAACGGTGTCGGGAGCAAAACTCCCTGGTAGGAAAAACTCATGTTCAGTAATATTCTAAACATCAACGGCCAGATCTGTCCTTCCAGTCCCTTGCTGTCAAGCATCTAGTGGTGCCAGCCACGCCACCTTCCCGAAAGTAGGAAGAAGAAGAACCAGCGAAAGACAAATAGAGGTATTCCCGAAGGAAAAGACCCCCCGACCTCCATTCCATTTCCACACGCGCTTTCAATCATCATCTTCCTCCTCCTCCCTCGATCATCAACCAAACCCTAACCCTAATTCCCAAGCTCCAAGGAAGAAGAAAGCGAGTCCGATTGGAAGGATGCAGCACCAGGGAAGCGATTATGGCTCCTCCCCATACTATCCCCACCAATACCCCTCCCCCAACCCCAACCCTAACCCTAACCCTAACCCTAACGAATTCCTCCCTCCCCCCAATCCCAGCTTCGCCTCCGCCCCTCCATATTCGTCCAACTACTCCACCACCGCCCCCGAATTCCCGACCTACCCCTTCCCCTACCCTTCCTATGCCCCTTCCCCGCCGGTCCCCGATCCCAACCCGTCCCACTTTCCCCATCTGCAGCAGCCTCCTCCGACGCCGCAGCCGGCGGCGCCGTCCTCCGCTCCCTACCCCCACCTCCAGCAGCCCCCCTACCACCCCTACGAGGCCCACTACCAACCACCGTCCTCCGCCGCATCGATCTATGGCGCTGCGGCCCCTCCACCCCCGAACCCTAACCCTTCCCCATATGCTCCCTACGAGAACCACGATAGCTCCCCCAGGTTCGATCACGGAACCGCCGGCGGAGGATACTTCGGCAGCGACAGTTCCTACAAGGGCTACGATCGGTTCGGAGACGACGGGCCCGGGCCTGGGGATGGGGTTTATGCCTATGACGGGGGGAGGACGGAGCCGTACGGCGCTCGCGGGAACGGGGGGTTCTCCTCCAGGTCGTCTTCGAACTCGTCGTCCGCCGCCAAGTTCGACGACTACGGGAGGTCTATAGGAGCGGGCGGAAAGGATCACCAGTCTCAGGCCAAGCAGAAGATCGTGAGAGCGGTGCCGAAGATGGACACGCAGCAGGACACCAAGAACGGGGTGCAGAAGTTCCGGGTCAAGCTGCTGCCGGAAGGGGCGAGTGTGGGCACAACGGATGTCCTTTGCCAGGTTCGTATCTCGATCGATCCTTTTGGTGTTATGAAGATTTGAAGTTGATTTCATTATCATGGATATGTTTATATTGGGATTGAGATGAAGCTTATGATTAAAGCCCACCACACTGGTGTATGGCTTGGAATATTACTGTAAGAAAGGAGCCCAAGCAAATTCTAGCTAGATCCATGCATTGCAAATCAAAATATTAGGCTTGTGCATATGAATTGGAACATTTATCGGTATCGGACCCTTCCTATGAGCATTGGGATCGGCGGTATCGGTGGCTTTGGATCGGAGTATTGGATTTTTGGCATTGGAAAACAAATATTATTATAAGTTTAGAAAAAAATATATTATTTTATACGTTTAGGCATAATTTTAAGTATTTTCGTTGTTGTTTCTTTATAGTTCTGAAATTGAATGAAATAATATTCACCCTTACTGATTGGTTTGGTTTATATGTGATAAATATGTTTTTTAGTTTACATGATTTTACAACCTTACTTTGTTGTTACACTCTTGCTTTACACTTTTGCTGTTTAGTCTTTTTCGTCTGCCGAATTGACTCGGAAAGAGACCCCCAACATATGTATCAGTCAGTATCGATAGTGGTCTCTATCGGATTGGACATGCCAAACCGTATCGGTATCGGCCGATACTGCAAACTATGCATTAGAGGTGGTTTCGATAGGTTGAAATAACATTAATCGATATGGAGATAGGTACCGACTAGTTTGGAGGTAGGATGGTCTAGAAAAGGTTCTGGAAGCTTTAGGAGCAGTTTGTATTGCAGTTGCATTTTGTCCAAGACCCCATTAGAGCCTAAATGGGATGGGCTAGCCCTATGTTCCGTCCAGGCCAGCGGGCTAATTACTACCATTCATTTGGTGGCTCAATCAGCTGTTTCTGGAAAGATCCCAGAACCATTCATGAATTGGGCGTTTGAGCAAACACCCATCTCCAAAATTGAAATCCAAACTAAGCATTAGTGAGTACCAGAGTTAGTGTTTCAAGGGGTAGAGGGTAGAAAGGAGGGTAAAAGTGATTTGATAGATGATATTGCCTAGAAAATCCCAGTGAAGAACAATTCATATATCCGATCAATGGAGTAATCTTCATGCTTATGGTCATGTTATGGTTTTTCTAGTATTTGGCTTATCTGGGTTGCCACTGAATCCTTCTAATTTAGTTTACTTGGACCTTTTCTGGTTATCTTATATTACTCCCATTCCTTTGGTTCTCGATTCAAGTATTTCTCAGCCTAATATAGTTTGCAGCTTTATAATGCTATTGTTCAGCAAACTGTGAACTTGCCCTTGCAATATGCTATATTACCTTCTATTTGTGTTTTTTTTCGTTTGCAGATTGGTTTGGATGGAATTCGGATGCTGGACACAAGCACTAGTAGAACGTTGAGAATCTATCCTCTTGAAAACGTGACAAGATGGGAAGTAAGTTGGTTGGCTTGTGCATACTAAAATTCACTTTGTTGCTGACTTCACCCGCATCTCCTGACCTTTTCTTTTTTTTAATAACCTCACTTTTAGGTACTGGACTCATCTATCTTTGCCTTTTGGTCCAAGAGCTCTGTTGATATTGAACCAAGGCGCATAAGGCTCCAATCAAACAGCTATACAACTAATACCATACTTGACATTGTGACTGCTGCAACGGTGCAGGTAGGCACACCACATTAGTTTTATTTTCACTTGACTCTATGTTGTGCGGACACATGGAAATGGTGCCCATATCAGTATTGTGTCCATACCCGTATCCGTGCCCGTATTCGTGCAACATAGGTGATTACACAATACATATTTGAAAATGCCTGTATCCTGTACCTGTATTGTATCCTTATCCGTGTCCGTACTTGTGTAACATAGACTTGATGTTTCTGAGAATCTCGAACTACTCTTAACTTAGGGCTGCTTTTCATCGTTACTTTGAATTTCCATGTACCTTTGGATGGTTGGAAGGTAGGAGTGACTGACTACTGATCATGGATGGTTTGACACGTTTTTTATAACCATTATCTGTACCAAAGTATGCTAAGTTGCAATACAATATCTTCAATTCCCACCTTATTCACACTTAAATAGGTGCTACATCTGTAGCTGAAAATGTCTCAAACTCTTTTTCAATGTTTACTACGTGACTGTTAATACCGAATATAAAATCACTATATTAACCTTGTATGTGCTATATTCGAGAAAAAAGTCATATACCATTCTCCAAACCCTCGTGTTCTTCATAAAATCACTAAATGAGAAGTTCTCTCTGGACATAAAGAAAGGCAACCCTTTCACTCCGTCATGTCATATTAAGGTTTGCATTCTGGATTAATAAAATCTGATGGATATAAAGTTAAAATAAACGTGCCATTTTATTATGTTAATTTAAATCATTGCTTTCTTCGTAAGTAGTGGAAGACCATAACTGTAACAAGTCAATTGATAATCATTTTCATTTCTTCATGATGTTGTATGTTCGATTTGTTTCGAAGGATCTAATGATCGTGTAAACTATTTTTAATTTTAATGGGTTTGTTTGTGGGAAGTGAGGATTTACGTTGTGGCTTCTACGAAGAGGAAGAAGATGGTACCTTGTTCTTGTAAACTAATGATTTGAAATGCTTTTAATGAGAAATACGAGCTTGAGTTTTTAGAGGAGAATTGAGAATGATGTCCTCATGAATGAACTTAGAGTTTAAAGAGAGAGGTGAAGGTTGACAAGGACTACACTTGCTTTTATTCAAGGGTAAATGATTGTTTTTCTGATGAAGTTAGGCTAGAAACACGGACACTCGAAAATATACTAGGCATGCCAATACAGTTGTCGTGTTTGTGTCACGGTGTCCTTACCTTTGTTGTGTCATATTTGTCCTACAACACATAACTTAGGGTTTCACGAGGTTGAAGAGTAGTAGTTACTATGATTTAGCTTTTCAGAGATCTCAGATCGGAACTTGGAATCAAGATGAATACGGATAAGGCTCAAGGGGAAGAAGATTACTTCTTAAATGAAGTTGGAAGCAATTTTATTCAAACACTAGAACAGATATGCCCTAGACTGCATGTTTTCGTCACATAGGAATATTCTTTCTGAATTAACAAGAGGACATAAAGGAGGGTAGGCAAGTTCCAATTCTTAATTGGAGATGTATATGTGCAGTGTGCTAAATCAATAAATAAATACAGGGGTGTTCAAGAATCTTGACTCTGGAGGCATTTTCCATCCATCTAGTCTAAATGTATGCTCATCATGTGTTATTCTTTGTTTTCCCTTTTTGATGTGCACTGGATATTATATCAAATGTATTTACTTCATGTTCATTTGGTATTTATTGACTTGAATTCTATTTATCATATACTTTATATGCATTTTTTTGTATCTTAGCTATGAGATTCCAACATCTTAACTTGATATCTATTTTGTGTGTGCAGAATTTTTGTTTACAACAAGTACTTAGGGTTTAAGATTTTTTATATATACCTTTTTAAACAAACTGCTAAAATATAAGTGTTGAGAGAGAATTTGGAATCTAAGGGAGCTGCAATTAGTTGAATGAAAACATAGTATATGAAATGTAATTCCACACGAAGTTAAAGAGAAATGAGGGGGGGAGTTCATATAGATGGACAAGAGATACCCAAGAGTGATAACTTTTGACATTTAGGATCAATCATTCATCATGATAGAGATATCGAGAAGGATGCCATGTATAGAATTTAAACATGATGTTTGAAATGGATGAGTGCTTCTGTAGTACCTTATGATTGTAAGATATCTTTGAAGTTTAAAAGTGAAATTCTATATGACTGCAATAAGACCAACTATGCTTTATGGATGAGTGTTGGACAATTAAGAAACATGTCCAGAAAATGAGAATGCTAATATGGATGAGTGATAATACATTACATGATATGATATTAAATGAGTGTATCCATAGAAAGTTAAATGTAGTGTAAATTGAGGACATGATGAGCGAAGATTGACTTTGGTTGTTTGGACATGTGCAACACAAAATAGTAGATGTTCCCGTAAGGAACGATGATATAGTAGTTAATGGAGTCTCTAGGACTAGAGGTAAGCCTAACTAAAATGGCTTAAAGTGTTAAAGAATGATATAGATCTTGTTAGCGTTACTGAGTACATTTCCCTTAAGAGAGCCGAATGGAAGAAGAGGATTGAAACTGCTGACCCCAGAAATTTGGTATGAAGGCTTTGTTGTTGTTGTTGTAGACAAATTGAGTTTGTTACTGAAGTATAAAATGTTTGACCCACTTATAATTAACCAAATCTTGCTCATACGAGAAGAGCCTCTATGATATTAACGTTTATGTGTTTCATATGCTTGTATATTTTTTCCATGAAAATGTTGGTAGGGTGCTAATAATTATAACTTTTTCTGATAGTAATACCCTCAATGTCACATACTGAATTTAAATAATAATAGCATTATCAAATTAATATGAATTCTAAGAAATGAATATAGGGGTTATGTGTGCATAAGGTATTCAAAACTTCAGGCTTTTGTTGTTCTTTTGGACTCCTTAAAAGCTATGATGAAATTTACTCCCATATAGCATGCCAGGACAAGTTTACTGTACTGAGGAAGTTTGTTAGTAAACTTTTCTTATGAGATCTTTACTTTAGCAATTCATTAATCTTCTTTTGGTTGCATGTCATTTAACAACATTCTGGACTTCTAGTGAATATCTTTTGATATGTTTTTGATTCCTTATAAACAACTGCATCAAATCTGGACTAATCTTGTGATTTTTTTTCTCCTCTGAACCTAGCTTAAGGAGATGGGAGGAAAAGATAGCCTTAGTAGAAACACAAGTGCTGATTCAGGCAAGCCATTTGAACAGACAACTGAAAAGAAAAAAGTGTTTGATTGGATGAACTTGATAAAGCCTGGGAATGAGGAGAAAGACCATTGGGTAAGTTTCAAATAATTCTCTTTTGCAAGTGAGTTTTTGTTTTGAAGGTCTATCATTTGTTAATATGATTGGTGCTGCAAAACCTTGTATGTTATAAATATTTTCTAGAAAAGATTATTTATATGGAAGTTAAATTGATTTAAGGTACTCCATAATCCGTAGCAGGTTCATATGTCCTATGGCAAGGTTCACACAATGTCAAAGGCAGGGGGTGTCGGGTAGATAAGTAGTGCAATTTTTATATTCCATTTTGTTGCTAGCTACTGACTAATGAGCGAAGGTAGTAATATGAATTCATATTGTGAATATGTAAAAAAAAGTCGTTGCTGTATTGTGAATATATAAAAGAAGGTTACTTGCGGAGAGCTCAGTCATTTTCTGTAATCCGTCTCACTTGGCCACATTTTTCTCTTAATGCGTTGGATATCACAGGGTACGTACTGAGGAGACAGTAGTATTATTACCATGAGGCAAAGCTTTTTTCATGTACCCAGTGTGTTGCATATATCTGCTAGCAACCTTTATGCATTACATTCCTTTGTTTAGAAAAATATAAAGGGTATACTACCCCTGGTGGTTTTGGGTTCAAGTTCAGATGCCTTCCTATGTTTTTTGAAGTGTCACTTTCCTCCCGTTAGTACAATGCGAAAACCACTTTTTCTGTCAAATACCAACACTTTTAACAAAATTATGAAATAAGACTGAAAACTGTTTTGAATTGGTGATCACTCCTCTGAATGACTATTGCAAAACAAGTGAAAATCCAACAAGCTCGAGTAAACTCCCCAATATGTGCCAGGCTAAGGCTTGGTTTGGGATTTTGCTGCTGCTTGTCAAAAGCCCACATCAGAAGCTGCTTTTGGCAGAAGGTTAGAGGCTGCTGTCAAAACGGCCTCAAATTTGAACCACCTTTTCAAAAGCTTTTTGATAAACCGTTTTTACCTAACAGCCTTGGATCGCTTTCCAAGAAAAAGAGCAAAAGCAGCCAAAAATAAGCAGATCCCAAATCCAGCCTAATTGTAAGATCTGAAAACAACATACATCAAACCGGGCTATTTTGGAGGTTGACGAGGAAATCATTGAGCCTAGAAGACAACCACATGTCCTCACTTAGAGCTTCCCTTTCTAGTGGATATTCTGCTTGGGTTCACTTCAGTACCGACATGGAGGAATGTAAGTGACACTTGTAAAAACACAAGTAGGTGTCTCGAAGGCGGTGATGTGTATTTGCCGAGGTTCTAAACGGCGGTAGGCGGGTGGGCAGCGGAGAGGGTCCGCCTACTGGCTAGGCTGCCTAGGAGCCTAATACATCTTGCCTATGTATGTATGACATCCTGCATATATATCTAAATACAAATAAATTTTCAAGAAGCTGAAGTTAGTTATTTGTAATTTTGAGGATTTCAAATTTATTCAGACTGACGATGTCTTTAGTGCATAATATGGAGTTGGATTCCTCCAACTAACATTAGTTATAAATTAGAGTAAAGAGTGCTTGGAGTCCAGAAACTATGTCGTTTCCTCTTCTTTCAATTTTTTTTAATAAAATCTATATATATTTTTTCGAGATACGCGTCCACCTACGCATATGCTGCCAAACCGCCGTCGGCCGCCTACTCCACCGCCTACGACAAAAGTGGTGTAGAGAGCGGCCGCCTAGGAGAGCGGCCGCCTCGCGCCTAGGCGACCGCCTCGACCACCATTTAGGACACTGTACTATTTGCACTACATAGAAAAATCCTACTTTTCTTTATTATACGGTAGGATTTTTGTGCCATCTTATAACTTATTAATGAATTGATCAAGTGAATTACAATCCTTCTACAGTAGTTCAAGACTGAAAGACCAGTCTTATCTCTGATATCACAATCATGCAAGGTTATAAACGGCGGTAGGCGGGTGCGCGGCGGAGAGAGTCCGCCTAGGCGGTGCGTAGGCGCCGCCTAGGCGGTTGATACATTTTGAACATTTTTTACTATTTTACCATTGTTTTTTGCATAATATGTATATTTTAAGGGTGTTCCATGCATAACTAAGTTGTAGAACGAAGATTTATAAAGTTTTAGTGTTGTTAGGCCCATAATGTTAAAAAAAACCTTTTTGGCCAAAATATTTTGTAAAGTATTTATCCGCCTAGGCGCTCGCCTACGCTGCCTCACCTCCGCCTATGCCGCCAACCTCCATTGGTCGCCTACTCCACCGCCTACAGCAAAGCGGTGCGGAGAGGGACCGCCTACCGCCTAGGCGCCGCCTAGGCGGCCTAGGCGGGCGCCATTTAGAACACTGCAATCATGTTCCTTGGTTTTAAACTTCAAAGATGTATCAACCATAGTTATTAAAGTCGCACGAGGCTCCAGCCAAGGTGCCTCAGAACAGGTGAGCCGAGGCACCCTTTGTGTAGCACGTGCCTCAGTGAGTCTCATGGTGAGACTCTAGGCCAGTCAAGGCATGCCTCCTCTAGCATATGCTGCTTTATGTTTCCTTTTAATATTTTATTTACTAACCAATATATATTTCTTTTCGTTTGAGAAGGGACACCGTTGTATTTGACAGTTAATGGGAACTGAAGTCTCTTAAGATAAAAATGAAAAAAAGAAGTCGTCCTAAACTCTCAAAAGCTTCCCTGCTTGGTAGATCAGGAGGAAAAGACTAAGGCCTACACGGTATATAGTCATGCCGCCGTTCTGGCATGTCCACTTTCAATATCTATTGCATATAGTCATAGATGATCTATAAATATTAAAAAAAAAAAAAAGAATAAATGCGCGCCCCGCCTTCATCAGGCTCACTCCTGACGTGTACACCCTTTGCGCCTCAGTGCGCCTTGAATAACTATGGTATCATCTACTGTGAAGGGGTGCTGCTATGCAGTAGGTGTTACCTGAATGTTTGACTTGTAGGTTCCTGAAAGGTCAAACACTGGAATTCATTGAGACTTCAAGGATGTTGGGTATCAAATCATAATTGTGCAATGATTTCTTCAAAAAACTATTTTCTTTTGGATTATATGAAGCTTAGATCAGATAATGTAAGGTTGTGGATCGACTTTATTATAGAAAACCATAGACTGATTGTTTGATCGTGTTCTTTTCAGATATTTGCATACACATTATAAAATATAGGTGTTTCTCCATGCCAAAGGGAATGCCATTCCTTCACGCTTAGCTTTGTTTCATAAAAAAAAATAAAAAATAAAAAAAGAAAGAAAACAAATTGATTCATTTTACCTCTTTGCCTATATCCTTTACAAGCCTAGGGAGCTTTGAGGGAGCACGAGCTTAAATTGCGCAACGAAAGTTTAGGCCTACTGACCCCTGAAATGGCCAATTAGTTTATATGGCGTGTCCCTCATGCTCATAGCTACCTTGGTCAGGAACCAGGTATCAACTTACGAGGGTTGATGTCAGGTCAACAGCTAGTCATAAAAACATTGTAAATGACACATTTTTGATGGGAGAAGGCCCAGATGATGATGTTTCTTCATGTCAGCTTCCCTATAGTTGTTGTGTTTGACTTCCTTGAATCTTGTATGGATACCCTTGTTATACCTTTGTCATTTAGGTAACACTGTATGAGGAAATAAATTAACTTCCTAGGTTTTTCCAGATTTTACATAAAGGGAAGTATAGGATGATAGGATTGAATTACATTGGAATTATTTGGCAGATTAGGACAAAGGAACAAGCTGAGAAGAAAACTAGAAGAAAAATGCAGAACATGATTGTATAACAAATCACAAAGGAAAAATGTTTCGGATGACAATTCGTTCATATTGTAAACTTTTCTGCTTTTATAATAAGAGGATCCTAGAAGAAAAACAACAGAATTTCTTTAAAGTGAGTTAGCAAAAAGGGAAATATAGCTTCTTTAAAGACTCGTCTTTCTCAAAAATGGATTGAGGTTCTAGTCAAAACGATATATTTCAGTTCTTTCATAGCACTTTCTGTTGGAGCCTGAAGGTGTATTCTGACAAAATATCAATTTAAATAAGAACATTTTAAGACATCTATCTAGGATGCACAACATGTACAAAAATCATACTTCTATTGCTTAAGAATTGTAAACTTAGAAATGAAAGGAGCAGAGAGTTGATAGAAGGGGGATAGTGCCAGTGAACTGACCTGCAGCACCAGCCAGTTGCAGTTCTGCCCACCACTGATCTAAAGCTGCACTTACGCCACTCTGAATCACTTGCCTTCCCTGCTAAGTTCATCCTCAACAGAAGATACAGGATGGGGGTTCCACCAGGAATAAAATAAAGGTTAAAGCTTATGAATGGTTGGGTTTGCCTTATGGTTCTAAATCCGAATCCATATAACTTGATGTTGTATAATAACTTAGTCCTTCTTGGGTTCCAAGATCAGCTGGTTTTGTTTTCAGATGACGTTGCAAGTTTAATGGGTTTGAAGCAAGGTTTGCGGTATCAGCCGTATCATATTGTTTATGGCTTGTCTAAACCGAAACTGGCTGCCATGAGTACTGGCCGATATCGCCATTGGACTCACTTCTTGGTCAATTAGCAAAAAAAAAAAAAAAAATTCAGTGAAAAGTGTGAAATATGAGAAAAACGATGTCAACTTAATGATTCAGCATGTGGAAGATTTGCATGCTACAATGAGTGAATAAGATTCCTTATCGACTCATTATAACCATTCCATTTGTCGAAGTTGTATATTTATAGATTCATAGTATCAATCCATCTTAATATTATTCAATTCAAATTTAACAAGAACTAACAAATAATACATAGAATTCTGCCTAAATACATGACATATTTTCTAGCATTTTAATAATAGTAGTAATAATAAACAGTAATTTTGAGTTTCCGAATGAACACCGGTACTGCGATCCGAAACCTTAGAAACTCCGAAAACCAATACTCATAAGAAGGGTCTGAAACTGATTCACTGGTAATGCGAACCTTGGGTTGAAACCCATAAAATCCAATTAAGTCATCTGCAGATTCAATCACTTTATATGTAATCATGGATCCAACCATTTTACATAAGAACCTTTATGGAATGAATTTACATAGGAATATATTATTACGAGCTGGGTTCGGAACCCATGGAGTCCAAACCCGAATTATATAACATGATGTGGTATCATAACTATAGTCATTCTGGATTCCAATATCAGCCAGCTGCTTTTGTTTTCAGATGATGTTGTATTGAATTAATAGTCAGAGTGGGCAGCCAACCAGTTAATCTGATTAATCTTGTGGCAGTTGAGTAGAATTTCCTAGTGACCACGTAAGCATGATCAATTGGCTGCATTGTCGGGTTAAGCGGTAACTTTTAAATTTTTAATACCAAGCATATAATGAATTCACCTATACAATGTTCAATGTTGTAGATGGTGATAAGTGATCGCACGTATCCTACTGCCTGATCACCACCCAATTGATCTCCCTCTAAAGATTACAAAGCTTATCGATATATAGTAATCAATTAGAAGTCTTGCAAGCAAAAAATTGCAGCTCTCTCCGTAGTACTAAATAATTACATGCAACATTGCTTGTAGTTACATCTATTTGCTACCACAAGGCATTACTCTGTATTATGCAGTTTGTTTAGAATCATCTAGCTATAGAATATCCTGGTGGGCATAACTGGACATTATGGCACCTACTCATTGCGGATTTAATCAGCTGATGATAACATTTTCATCCAAAGTATACCCCACTTCATTGGGAAAGGCTTAATAACATTTTACAAGTTTTTTTAACATTTGGAAGTGAGCACCTCTACCAGTATCCTATCCAAGGATGGGTCCTGATAGATGTGCTTTTAGGCATCTTTTGTGGTATTGTACTTATATGTGTACTTCATTGGTAAGTTAGTTTATAAGCTATTTGGTGCTTTTGTGTTCAGGTCCCAGACGAAGCAGTTTCTAAGTGCACATCATGTGCCTCTGATTTTGGAGCATTTTTGCGTAGGGTGAGGACTCTGAGGATAGTTTACTGGCTTTGTATATTTTTTGTTCAAATTGCAAAATTTGATTGACTAACAATACCAATTTGATTCTTTATCTCTAGCATCATTGCAGGAACTGTGGTGATATTTTTTGTGATAAGTGCACCCAGGGTAGGATTGCTCTCACTGCAGATGAGCAAGCTCAGCCAGTCCGAATCTGTGACAGATGCATGGTATCTTATCTGTGCTGTCGTAACAAACCTATCTTTTGCATTACTAGATAAAGAGTTTCTTGTCTAGGTTATTAAAGGTGGTTTAAACACACACCTCTAATAATTTTTACAGTAGCAAATCAGGGACATTTGGTGCACATTATATAAGAAACTTCAATATATTGTGTAAATGAATATTTAATTAATACTTATTATTTATTAAGTTGGCCGGTGATATATTTGTTTTGCTATGAGCATATTTATGAAGTACAGATTTTTCACTGCTTTTTATTTATTTAGTTTCTTAATTTTTTATTTGTTTAATCATGAACAATACCTGTGAGGTAAAAAATCTTTACTTGGAAATTCGGAATTATTAGAGTGGCCCAATACTTAGTTTGGGTTATCAAATAAGCTTTAGTGATCAAATAAATTTATTCTTATCGAATAAAATGCTTGACATTTCCTTTTATCGATGACGAATGAAAATAAGTCTGTTCAGTTATTAAGTAATATATTCTTGATTATAATTTCTCAGAATATGATTAGAGACATGAATTGGTGGAAAAGATCTTAACTTATATTCTCTTAGCATGTAGAAGCAAGAAGAGAAAATGATTTGGAAACCTATTTTTATTATTAATTTTTTTAACTAATACAGTTATCTTTATGTTGATAGATTTTTTTTTTCTATCCTCAAATCACTCTCCAGTTTGGGAGGGGCAATCGTAGTATAAATTGAGGGGGCCTATTTTTATCTCTGTAAATCTTTTTTTCCTCTACCAGCTATCCATCACCTTCCACTACCATACAGATGCTCCCAGGATTTTACTAGATAAGATGTACTAGTTCCCTGATCACAATGAAGATGTGATTCAGGAAAGGATTTATATTTCCATGAACATGTATATTACCTTCAAAGTAACTCCAAAATAGTTCAAATTATTTGTGACACTTTTTTTAGAAAACGAATGTGACATTTTCAGATCTCATAACTATTATTACTAAAACAAACAAATGTAAGTTCCTCAGTCTTTTAGATGGAATATGTGAAATATTTTCCTAACACTAAGATGAAGATACGAACAATGATGTCTCACATAAAAACGTTCTTGGTTATTTTATAGCATTACAGACTTTAAAATAGAGGGCTGATTTGCATTTACATACTATGAGCTTCCCCCTATGATCACTTCACTACCATGAATCTTTGATGTATTGCACTTTGCTACCCTCCATTAGTGTAAAGTCAGACTTAACAGTCACATGCTAAGCGCCTGATTGATTTAGAATAATTTTGCCCCTAAAGAATAGAAAGTTTACTTGTCCCCGACCCTTCGTCACCAAAACCCCAATCCCAGCTGTTGGCTCGTGCTGCCGCCACCATCCCCAACCTTCCCTTCCCCCCTCCCACCTTATCCTGAACGCTCGTTGGTCTGTGCAATCCTTACCCCAGCTGTTGCCTCATGCCACCGCCAGCATCCCCAACCTTCCCTTCCACCCTCCCACCTATCTCGAACGCTTGTTGGTCTGTGCATCCTTACCTGCAACCCGCTCCCTTGATCTCACTGCCCCAGCCATCTGTCGTATTTGCCGACGCACCTGTAAGGCTGCGACCCACTGATGCGTATGTTTGTTGGGGGGGTTGGGGGGGGGGGGGGACCTGTAAGGCTGCGACCCACTGATGCGTATGTTTGGGGGGGGGGGGGGGGGTTGTGTGCAGGGGTTGCCGGCGGCGGGGCCTGGGGTAGCGAGGAAGGGGGTTCTGCTGAGAAGGAAGGGAAAGGGTTCATCGGAAGTGGAGGGTTTTTCCCCAGAGGACGGTCCATGGTAATGGTGGGGGATTCCGTCAGAGGGAAGTGTATGGTGAAAGGGGGATTCACTGGAGAACAAAGCTTGGTGGAGGGGCTACTCCCTATGCATGTGCCGACGATCCTTTCGTGCAGGAGGTGACGGTTGTTGGGACTCGCGAAGATGAATTGCCAGCGAGGAAAGTAAGGGGTAAAAAGGTCATTTTAAATTTGTTAAATGGATGGTACTAAAGCAAACAAAAAAAGTTTGTGGTATTAACTGTGATCCCTACGGTATATTTTGGGCTGAGGCTCAGCTGAATACTCAAAAGAGGCCCAAGGCTACAGAAATTCTAGAAAAGTGGGCCGAGTAAGCAGTTGCCTACTTACTCGGTCTGCACAATGATTTAGCTGGCGCAGTTACCGATTTAGGTAATTTAGTAAGGTTCACATATACACATATTAACCCAACTCGTTATCGAGTCAGATTGACGAATCTTCCGTGGATGATGCAATAGAAAATAACAATCTATGTTGCAAGAACACAGGAAAAATAGTGTTTGTAACTTTGTATTGATATCGTATCTGTACCGCCATTTGTATTTGTGCAAATAAGTGACTACTTCATGTATACGTGTCCTGCCCTTTATCTTATCCATGCTGTGTTTCTACAACATTTATAATAATTATGAGAATGACCACAAGTGATGTATTGAATGATCGTATTATTTATAGACTATTTGTTGTTGTGGCTTGTTATTTGTAGTTCCTTTTTGGCTCCATGAAGTGCGGACTTCTGTTATGATTTGTTTATTTGTAACTTTTCATTAACTCTACGTAGTTGTGAACTACTTTTGTCTATTCTATAACTATTGGATATCTATGTTTATGTGATTTTTTACAACTTTTTGTGAGAAAACAGTATTTGTACCTCATAATCTGATTAATCAACGTGTAACCAGATTAATCATTTCATGGTTCCGGACCGAACACATAACAAAACCATGGAGTTTAACTTTAGTTATTAAAGTGATAATAGGGGAAAGTTGCATGATATATAAATGCAAATTAGCCTTAGAGAAATACTAGGGTGCATCTCCATATTAGCAACTCTTTTTGCCTTTTCATAATTCATTTGCTTTTGTGTTCATGGGATTAAATTGTAGGAGAGGTATTACGGTCAATATAATTGGTATCTCCTACATTAAGTCCTACATTACTCCCTAGGTGTTAGTTAAACCCCGTTGAAACAATGAATTGTATGCCATCTTAAGTGGGGATCTGCACCGTTCAGTATGATTTATGCATCGGTTCTTAATATGTTAAATTTTAAGTAGTTTGAATTTCTCCAACTTTTGTTAATTAAGCTGATACAAAATGGTATGGTACGAGACACTCAAGACCATTTATATTTTATTTTGATATTACACGATACACATTCAAAAGGTCAGTAATTGTCCACTATGTTACCTGGACTCGGGTACGGGTACATATCCAAGAGTCGGACCCTTCAAACTAATAATTGAAGGACACGCGGACTCGGCTAAAAATGATCCAAATTTTGGGTACGGATACGGGGATATGACTGAGGTTTCATAAAAATGTAACTTGTAATTATAAATTACTAGTAAACTTTACTGAACTAGTTGAATAAGTTCCTAAGGGACCGTCCCTTCAGCTCCCCTACTACTTTACTACTAATCTACCACATTAAAATAAACTATCTACATCACTACCACATTAAAATAAACTATTTACTTCACTACGAGTCTCCCGATTGTCACCATGAAGGATCCGATTGTCACCATGGAGGATCGGATACGGATTCCTTATCCATACCCATTTCCTATCGGATCGACACAAGTACTTCTCCTTAAAAGTGTAGAGTCCGGGTAACATAGATTGTCCATCAGTTTTGGGATGTATACATAATAGCCAACGATATTAGTCACTGCTTTGAGCATCCCACAATGTACTTTCTTAAGTACGTCCATATATGTATATATAATAGGAGCTTCCTTTTATGGCAGTATCGCTTTCTTGGTCAAGCGTAGTTAAATGAATAAGAAAGTGAAATCGTGTCCGATGTTATCCATGGGGAACATAACACATCCTGTTATACCAGGAAGTTCCTGGTATGCCATTGTAGGATCTACACTACTAACTAATTATTTATATCTGTTTCATTGAAAGAATTGGAGCTAACCATCCAATCAAATTTTGTTTGCTTTGGTATTCATTTAAATAATGTCGGATTGGAGTTTTGATGTTGGGATGATCAATCCTGCTTTGTAATAAACATACGAGATGCCAGTTATGATCTGTTTGTTATGATTACTGATACCTGGGACAATTTTTTTTTCCTTTGCACTTCAGGCAGAAGTTTCTCACAGGCTCAGCAATGCTAAGGATATTGCCAGCAAATCTACGGGACTGCACAGTCATGAGGATCTTGCGAAAAAGCTTCAGGTCCATTTCAGTTTCAGAATCTTGTTAAATTTGGTGGACCCTTTTTCGCAACCCCCCCCCCCCCTCCCCCCCCACACACACACAACACACACGTTGCCCCAACCACTCGGTTCCCCAACCTTCAGTGCTTGTTTCATGTTTTGCCTTTTATTTTTAGCTGTTGGTGTTTTTGAGGGGGCGGGTGGGGATTAAGTGTCAGTTACGGGTGCCTTGGAAACCACAAATATACTTTGGTGTTTATGAAAGAGAAGCATATTCTTTGGTGAAACTTTAGGATGAAGTTATCAGGTCCAATTCTTACATCATTGAATCTAAACATCTATAACATGTTAATTGTGTGAAGATATGCACTCGCGCGCGGGCGTGTGTGTGTATATATACACTCGTGTGTATATATATCATATCAATGTTGTACCTATATCCTAAATTCTTAAAATAATCTCATATTCCGAATCCATATTGTGTCCAAATCGAATTCGGTGTCTATGCAACCTTGATAATTATGGATTGCCATATTGTTGTTGAGCTGTATTATGTCTGAACTGTTTTTGGCGCCAGCATCTGCCTACCACATATTAATTGGTGTTTGGGAAAAGAGAAGCATATCCTTTGGTGAATCTTTTGGATGAGGTTATCAGGTCCAATTCTTACATCATTGGATCAATCACTTTTGGGCTTCATGTGATGCATCCGTCTCTTTTTTTTTCAAATGATTCCGTCTCGTTTGTCCTATGCTTCTATGCTAAGTATTTCTCACCTTCTGAACTAGCTTAGGCATATTGCTGCTCAACAACCCTTTCCACTCCCTTAATTTCTTAAATTTGGATTGTTCCATTTGTGGTGAGATCCCACCCAGATTTATTGCACATATTTACTGTTGCATTGTCACCCATTATAATTGAAATAGAGTATGCGTGATATAAAGCGTTCTCCTAGTACCCTTTCTTGTACTAATTTAGTATAAGTTATAGAATTCTTGCTGGATGATCGGCTTTGGTCAGCTAGCGTAGGAAAGACGATACTATACAGGCAATGTTATATCCATTACCATCAAAAACTAGCAACATTTTATGCACCATTTGTTTCTTTTGGTCCTCTTCTTTCAGCTGTCTGTCATACCCTTCCTGTCAATGATATCCATGATACCACTTGCACGGTAACAGTCTTAGAGGCTTAGACATGCATGTCTAATGTAGTTTGATTACCGATGTTCTCTTAAGAGGGGTCTCCATTCTATTGCATGCACATCTGTGGGAGTGACAAAATTACTTTCATATGTTGCTTTCATATATGAAATCATGGCCTTAAGCATGAGCAAGTACGGAAGTACTGAAGACCACACTATCTTGATTCCTAACCATGATGCTCTCCATCGCAAGTTGTCCTCTCTTTAGGACGCTAACTGATGGACCTTTAGGCTGTGTTTGGTTTGTGAGAGAATGGAAAAAATAAAGAAAATGAAAGTGAAATAGAAAGAAGGAAAAAGGAAAAAGAATTTCTTTTTTATTGTATGGTTGATAAGAAAGTTTGAAAAGAAAGCGATGATGAAAATTGAGAGAGACAGTCCAGAGGGGGAAAGGAAAATGATAGGAACATGTGAAATCCTATCATTTTAGAGGGGAAATAATGAAGAAATTTTATGTTTGTCATTTTATGGTTAGAGAGAGATGATAGGAACATATGGAATCCTATCATTTTAAACCTAAGATTTTTTAAACCTAAGATTTGCCTTAGCGTTCACTTTAACTCAGTGGTGTTCATCTCACTTCGCTTGCGTCACTTGGCAGTTTGACTGGTACAGACAGAGAGGGGACACTCTAAAAGAGAAAGAGGAGAGAATTGTGTGAAGATAGAGAGGTGGACATGGAGAGAGAATAAGAATCACACCTAGTTTGTGGCGAAATTGTAGGAAAAGTATATATTGGTCCCTCACTTTCTTCCACTTCACCTAGTTTGTGGAGAAAATGTAGGAAAAGTATATATTGGCTCCTCATTTTCTCCCACTTTCTTTTCTCTTAGCTTCCTAGCCAAACATTAGAAATGCGTTTTCACTTTCTTTTTCCTTTCCTTGCTCCCATTTTCGCTCAAAGTAAACTCTCCCTTAGTGTTTCTAAGCAAGGAAAAAAAATGAAACCTCGAAATAACTCAGCATTGGAGTTTGACTCGAGGGATTCCCTTTGTTCGGTGGACCTATGAAATGAAACCATTATTTTAAACTTGTCACTTCGAGGGATTAATTAATGTTGCTTTATGTTGGTGGTTTTTTACAGGAGGAAATGGAAAAAAAACCGCAAGTCGTCTTCAGGTACTCTATATAGATAAGACATCTTTGGCTTCTGTTCATTTTCTGATTGTCTCATAATCTGTCATATTTTGCCCCCTCCAGGTTCAAAATCAACTGATGGATCTGGGAGGAGAATGAGGGAAGTGGCATGCCCTATCTGCACTGTCCATTTACAGGTATAGAATCCTTGGCAGTTCGATCTATTTTGATTTTTTTTAAGTACTATTATAACAGATGTCAAATAGTGACCAGCCCAGCTATGTATGCACACATTTGGGACTGAAATCATGTGACATTCCTTTTGCAGATACAGGTACCCACCTCAGGTTCTGAAACAATAGAATGTGGTGTGTGCCAGCACCCCTTTCTTGTCAGCGCCCATTAGTTTGTTTTCTCACCCTGCTATAACTGGTCAATTCTGATACGCTTCTGGAATTTATCTGCTGCTGAGACAATAAGCTCAGACACCACTTGTGTATATTTTATTTTAACGTTTATTGTACAAAATTAAAGGCTCTGTGGTTTCTACATGTGAATTCCCTCTTCAAACTACTACTACCTTGATTTGCATCAAAGTATGATTTGAGTTTCAAAGTGTAACTTTAAGATGATTTTGTGTTCGTACCTTCTTGGAGTAATGCTGTCAATGAATTTACACTTTTTTTTTCTGACTTTCCCAACGGTTCTTAGTCTGCACAGATGTTCGATATTTGAAGTTGAAACTCGTGCATAAACTGAAAGGCATGATGGTAGTTGAGTTCTTTGTAGGCCATTGCTAGCACATTGCAAATTTTGAAGGTGTTAAACTGCAAGTTAGCTACAGCTTAGTTTAATTTAATTACTAGTGCATGAAATTAGCATTGGGTGGCTAATACTTGAATGGGAGCGGTTGGTCTACACGAGTATGAACTCACAACGATCAGTCTAAACTCTCAAAAGATCGTTTCCCTGATGCTCGAGCACTGGATGACGATCAGTCATAACCGCTGGCTAGACTTGAAGCAATTGGGTGTGTCCAGCACAGCCGCACAAGAACATAATATGATTATGCTGAGGGTGCTAGGAAACTTGTTTTCCCTACTGATATGTGTTTGTGTTTCCATTTGATTTGAGCATAGTTAATAGAATAGTTTCTGAATTTGAAAATTAGTCTTTTTTTGTCCCTTAACGTTATTTATGTAGGCTATTGTGCTGACTGGGGGTGCTCATAGGTTATCTAGGTTATTGTCTTATTTATCTAGGTTATGTCACAAAATAGACTGAACGGTTTGGTCATGTGGTCTATTGAGAAAAAAAAATGGCAGCTAAATTTGATCACAACAATTTAATTGACAATTTTGCACATAAAAAAGCAATAAGAGTCAACTTTTTCTTTTTAGATTTAGTTTAGTGTTACTTCATTTATGTAATATATTTAGAATTTGGAGTTGTTTGATTTATTTACGTGTATTTCAATGACTAATTATATTTCATTCAACATTTATTGCATATGACTAATTATATTTCATTCAACATTTATTGGATTTGCTTTGTAAAAAATTATATAGAGGGACGAGGAGAGGGCTCATTTATGGAACTTGTCTAGGACCTCCAAAATGCTGGAGCCGGCCCTGTAAACGTATAATGTTGCTCGTATGGCCCTGTATACATATAATGTTGCTCGAATGCATCTGTTGCTGCATTGGGAGGATCCTCAACGTTTTCTTCTTGTGCATCTACTGCTGCAATGGGAGGATCCTCGTTATCGTCTTGTGCATCATCTGCTGCTGCTGCAATGGGAGGATTCTCATCGTCGTCATCGTCTTGCGCGTCGTCTTGTGCTGCTGCTGCTTGCAGCAATGGGAGGATTCTCGACGTCGTTGTGTTGTGCCTGTAGCTCACGGCGGGTGCGCAACCATCCTACGATGCACGCTACTACACCGAGGAGGATGACGCCTACGATGACAGCAATCACAATAACAAAGGAGCCGACCTGTCGTTGAGGCGGTTGCACGTCAGTGAATATCATCATAGGCGGAGGGTAGTACACGAACATAGGCGACGGCTGCTGAGGGTTAATGAAGCTTGACATACTTACTTGTGGTGTTGGTGTATTGCACAAGAAGGAAACTCTATAGGCTAGGGTTACTTGTGGTTGTGAGGGGAGAGGGGGTGCCCCCTTAAAATTTATAGTGTTCATACAAGGTCTAATTACGGTAATATTGTCTTAAATTTAAGATGGAATATTAAGAGACATTACTATAAATAATCTCGTATAAGTTCTACATAATAAAACATTAATGTCGACAAAATCTTGTGGTTTATATATGGAAGTTAATAGCTTGATTGAAAGTGTAACTTTGATTTGAAAATATGATCTAATATAGTCGTATATATGCATGTTAATGGGAGGCGGTAGTTTCCCTACTTCCAATTAAGAAAATAGGAAATAATATCTTGTGGTTTATATATGGAAGTTAATAGCTTGATTGATATTATTGTAACTTTGATTTGAAAATATGATCTAATATAGTCGTATATATGCATGTTAATGGGAGGCGGTAGTTTCCCTACTTCCAATTAAGAAAATAGGAAATAATATCTTGTGGTTTATATATGGAAGTTAATAGCTTGATTGATATTATTGTAACTTTGATTTGAATATATTACCTCATGTAATCATACTTCCAATTAAGAAAATCGAAAATAATATCTTGCCCAGGTACGGTAATGATTAAACAAGTAGACGCAAATAATTTTTTTTTATCTTTGTCAGTTGGGTTTAGAGTAAACCCAGGTGCAGTAATGATACATGATTAGTGGAATGGTGATGTTTTATTACTCGGATCGAAAATAAATTACCGAATGGTACTTATTTTTTAATATTGAATTCCATTTTAAGTAGCAAAGTTGTATTACGACAGTTTTGGTGAAGGATAAATATCTTATCTTATATAAAAGTTTTCTGCTTCACCGCAAAATTTGTATTTTCTAAAAGAATAAATTTTTATTCTTGTCCAAAAACCTAAGAACTCGGTTTAAGGCATACAAATCCTGTCCGGAGGCCTTACAAACTCAGCTCAGCCCGGAGAGACTACATTCAATTTGGCCTGGAGGCCGGCACCCACACAGCAACATCCGACCCGCCCGCCCAACCAACTGCACCATGTTAATTTTCCACCACATGGGATCCCGCAATTTCTGAGTACCAAACTAGCTATTGAGTTTTACATTAGAGCATCATTAGTAGTTGGGACTCTCCAATACAATTTGGAGCCCAAAATTTTAAAAAAAAGGTAAATGTAGAATAGGTTGGATTTGTATGAGAATAGTAGAAAATGATAAAGTGAGCTCCGGTCCCAAAAATTGTGTGGTCAAAAATTAATGTAGGAAAAAATAATATAAAGTTTAGAATCTAGAAAGTTGGGCTCCAATTGGAACTTACTATTCTACAAAACGAGTTTCTACAATCTAGAATCTAGAAATTGGGAGGCCCAACCCTTAGCACCCATGGATGGGTTGGGACCGAAATTGTAGAAATTGGGACTAGGGATGAGACTTATTATTCTATATACAAGGCCTTACTAATGTGCTCTTAGAAAATGGGATAAGAGCATTCGGTTCACTCCCAGATGAATATTGGGATATCTCAACATTACATAAAATTCTATATACAAGGCCTCCTTGAAGGAAATCAATTATTTGTTCTTCTCTTTAGAAAAATTACAATTATTCGTGTTTGGAAAGACGAGAAATATAGTTATAATATATCTTTGTACAAACATAATTTAATGCTATTGTAATAAATACAGAAAATTGGAAGAGAAAGTAAATCGTGAACCATTTTCTTTCTTTTCCTCGATCCTGAGGATCTACCTTAAATGGATCTACACTGAATGCTACACGTTCAAGTTCCTAGAATACTTGCATGCCATTATATTATGCCCTATCATGACCAATGTTTTAAAAACAGGACCGGAGTTTAACCCGGCCAAGCCACTGGGTCGGGTCAAACGGGTTCAACCAGTTGGTTCAACCAGTGGTTCAATCAGTGAGTTAATCTAAATGGTCCAAGTTTAATCTCTTATGGACACTATTTTTTTATAAAAATATCAGTTTTTCTCAAAACACTTGGTCAATACTGAACCGGACCCGAAAAACTACCGGTTCACGGTTGAACCGGTTCAACCAGCCGGTCCGGTCCGGTTTTTAAAACATTGATCATGACTGTCTTCCTAGTTCAAATTCCTCTTAAGCTTCCACAACTACAAATTATTTGCACAAAACCGAACTTTCCATCAAATTATTTATTATGGAAATTATTGATTACATGAGAATCTCTATGACATTATTATGGAAGAGCTAATTCACATACCAAGTTTGTACTAAAAGCTTACCAATCAAACAAAACAGTACTTCTATTTACCTTACCGTAATGTAATGTGTGCCATCAAACAATATAATTCAACACTGTATGTATTCGAAGTTGAAGGAAAATTACTACATTTCCTGATACATATTTCTCTTGGGCGCAATCCTTCTGTTATTGACTACACACAAATCCTCGAAAATTGTTGTAATTCTAGCCACTTCACAAATCCCTTACTCTATTGCACATAAATCTATTGAATATATATATATATATATATATATATATATATATATATATATATCAGACAAGATTTACTGTCATACTACTGAAACAACAAAGATGATCGACAAATATAACCAAATTTTACAACCAAAGCTTCGTGACTATTCAAAATTTATACAACACTAGAAAATTCATAGCAAACCTCAGTAACAACGTGCCTATCATAAGATTAATCAACCATGTATAACTATAGACATACAAACATCCAAAAAACACAATCTATAAGAAGATCCAATATATATCGAATTAACACGGCGAACCCAACAAAAGATAATAGAAAAGAAACTCTATCAGCCACTAAGAACCACGTAAACCAAAACAAACAAAGGTCAAGGGACGACCAAAATTAGCTCCGGATAGAACAATCCAACCCGCGCCTGCCTCCATCGATCCAGATTGTCTCGATGGAATCCAGATTCAAGTTGGATGTTCTCGAACGGATCAGAATTCTGATCCAATGTTTATAGATATCAACACAAATGTGCTGCTTCCCGTATCAGTTATCTATGGAGGGGTCATCTCAGATACTTGGATTCCAGACAAATTTAATACGTATCATATCTAAGAATTAAGATCTATATACGAAATTAAAAGTAATCGTTAGGTGCTACAAATAGGAAAAGAAAAATCCTAAGCAAATATTACATATATATGTTCTGATTTTGACATATATATCACACATATTAAGTTTTACCAAACTAATAAAATTACTCCCATAAACTAAACTCTGCTTAGAAAATGAATATAAGATGCATAATAATGATATGCCACTTGTTTTAACAAGAAAAACACGATCCTTAACATCTAATGAAGAAAAATCTCATCTGGAAATGGTTCATGTTGCCACAAGAAAGCCAGTTACAGACACTGACCAACAAAAGCAGAAGAAAGCAGAACAAATCACCCGATGCCTCTCTCACCTTACTACTGCCGACAGTTTGATTAAATACCAAGGCCTGTAACAGTTGAGCGAGGGGCTGCAACATGGAGGACCCGGCTGGTGCCTCTTGATTTTGTTCTCTATTGTTATGTGATCACAAAATAGAGCAGCCCCTGTGTGCCTTCTTCTTCTTCTTTTGCTTGGGCGGTTGGAGAACCACCTTGATCGCCGCATCGAAGACTCCCTTCACATTCTAACAACGCCCAGATATGCAGCGAAATGGAAAGTCAAATCGCATGTATGGCATGCAGGCATGAGGCTAAAGCTGTTACTATGGCAGGTTAAATACGAAGTCAACTTAAAACCAACTCTAACATATGAACATATGTCATGCACGCCACTTAAATGCAAGTAGTGATAGTATTATAGAATTTTGCAATTTCTATCTTACATCCACAAATAGCAGAAAATTGAAATGCAATTACACATACTGCTAGATCTTGTACTTTAAAGTGAAAAATCAGTTTCAAAGTGGTTAGAACGTCCAGTTGAGCACTGAATCAGGTTCCTGGGTGAGTGTCCATCTGTTTGTCTCAAAAAATGGTAAATAGGTCATGTTCCTGTCTCCTCATTGACGTGGTTTAATATACATATTCTCTTGAGTGTGCGTGTGTGTAATATATATTGGTCCAACTCAATTTAATAGGATGCAATTACATCAACAACATCCTCCAGTAAATTGTTAGAATGTGTCAAGCGCTTCTTGCTTATATTAACATGGACGCATATAAGTCATGTCAAATACTAGGCACGTATTGTACAGGTGTCTTACATGGTGTTGAACTGTTAGTATACCCCTTGTGGAAATAATGATCAAGCTTTAATCACCTTTAAGTACTGTCAATGAACCTGGAGCCGGCTTCAACAGTCAACAGGGAGGACAAAATGTGTTACAGACTATCATTCAATGGTCTGTTAACTTAGGAAATAAAAGTTATAGGTTGGAGTTAATCGCTACTGTGATCCAGCCTACTCCAGTTACAGCCCTAGGTTGCATGAACACAGACATGGATACAGATAGGAACACAAAATCGGGTACAAGTCCAATAGAGGCACAGCATGTTACAGCCCCCTATTGTCAGAACCTAGACAGCAGAGAACCATATCTGACACACGTCATTGTCAAGAAAGGACCATGTTACAGCCCCCTATTGAGTTCTCTTGGTGCAACCTATTACAGCATTATATCCAGAGAGATTGAAGAAAAAAATAACATCATACTTGTTGTGTCTTTGAACTGCATTCAATGTAGGCTGGAGCACCAATTTGCTTCTGAAGTTCTTCTCCCTTCAACATAATAAAGTGTTGCATAAAGAATTTAAACATTGACCCAGAAGGATTCAAGAAGTAGAACACGAAATAGCTTCTTCCTACCTGAGCGGTACTAATGGGAACGGCACCAGGATGATCTACAAAGAACTGATCATCATCCCGCAGATCTGTACACCAGCCAAAAGACAACACATATCAACATGCGAGCCTAAACAAAATCTATGAAAAATATCAAATTGTTGCCGGCAGTTTCAATGAGAGAAACAACATATGTTATTTCTATCAACTCTGCAAAGATGGCCCTTAAAATAAATTCACAACTGAAGTACAGAAGATAAATTCATAGCTAATGGAAGAATACCTGGGCAATCTAGTTATCTTGAAATTTAGGGAGAATGCAATAATTTATAAGAATAACAGGTTGCTGAGTCAGATAAAAAAAGATAAAAAAAATTAAGAAGCATAAGCTCTCAAGATTTAACTCACTGACGCAAAAATGAAAATGTAATCTAGTTGCAAATACTGTTTTAAAAACAAACAAACATAAAGAAAACATAACACCATTAATCAATAGAATATTATGAAGATAGCAATGGAAAAAACTAAACTCACTCAACACCATAATCAGGAGAGGTAGAAATCACGGCACAAAACAACGTCAAGCTAAATGTGCCATCTGAAAGAGAATGATCTTTGAAGACCCTTTCCTAGCATTTAGTTTGAAAAAAAGAAAATGCCCTTTTTGTTACATAGCACAGCCAGATCCAAAGCAGTAACAACTCTCACAATCTACCCTCACAAAGGTCCAGAAGTGGCCCTGGTAATTGACCTTCAGCATAACAGTTGGGTTCCCCGCACTTGCCCTTATTATTGTCAATGAAATGGCACATTGAAATCTCCATATTGATGTGAGATGGATCCAAGACGTCCTAAAACTAGACTTCAAGGAATACAAGTTTTGAAAGACTTGTGTTTTAACGTTGTTTTCATCTATAATCAAGACGTTAAAATTGAAAATGAGCACGCAGCAGCAGTCATTATTCCTAATCAGAGTCAGATCCGGCTAGTTCGATTTCACTCCAAATTTTGTTTTGTGTGATTTAGGATGTTAACATGGTATTGGGGTTATAATAATGGCGGTAGAAAACCTATTCCTACCATACTTGGATTCTCCTGAACTCATTGTATAAGTAATCTCAATTTCTATCTTGACCATAGTTCTATAATGCAAGGATGTACACATGGCCTTCACCTAGTTAGTTTTACGAGGGAAAATGGAAGGCAAAAGGTGAGTAGTTAGTTAAAGGTTATTAGTTAGTTTATCTGAAGTGAGATATCTGAAGAAGAAAAAAATCCCTAGCTTCTGCATTATATTATAATGAATTTCTTTACTAAAATCAACTTTATCACCTATTAGAATCAAACCACACCTTACATATACTTGCCGCAAATAAACAAAAAGAGAAAACAATAAACTTAAGGTTGGTAAATAAGCCACACATAGAAGTAACTGGCAAGGAGCAAAATCATGTGAGACTGGAACGACGTCAAATTAAAAAGCACAAAGCCAACACCCAACATACATAAAAAGGGAGGCACCACTTATTCAGAGTATCCTTGGAACCTAGATTTAAGAAATGGAACAGAAAAGCTAATATAAAATTTCCACTGGGACAAGATTACATGTAGTTTTCAGTGACATTCTAGCTATACCTAGATAACTTGAACCAGAAAATATTCATCATAAGTTCTTATATGCACTATTGACCTGAAAAGTAAAAATTAATGGAAACTTGTACCTAATATCTAAGCTTTACCATCTAAAAAATGTTTGATATGCCATATACTAAAGAACAGACACTACCTGGCATCTGAAAACTATGACAAAAGGTCCATTCTAAGCACTATTGACCTCAAAAGTAAAAAATTAATGGAAACTTGTACCTAATATTTAAGCTTTACCATCTAAAAAATGTTTGGTATGCCATATACTAAAGAACAGACTACCTGGCATCTGAAAACTATGACAAAAGGTCCATTCTAAGACCATATTTGATGGAATCATTCGCAAATTATTTGGAAATAGATTGGGCTGCAGAGATGAACTCCTAGTCTAGAACAAGGACTTTGAAGTGAGAACAACTCCTACTACCAGGAGAAGAGAAGCGCTAATACCAAACAAAGGCCGAAAAAAAAAAGCATTTCGATGTGCTCAAAGGGCGTGTTTGGGTGCTTGCAAGTGGTTGGAAGTGGGCTGCCAATAGGATTTTGCAAGCCCATGGTGCACTTCCATTGTTTGGCAGCCGACAGGAAGTGAACTTGGATGTGGGAGTAATAATTACTCACTGCATCATGTCGGCTGCATAAAGGTGGTTTAATTCAATTCTCCACCTCTTCCCTATTACACCACAGCTGGGGAGAAGTACGCAGTCGCCGTAGTTTATATATATATATATATATATATATATATATATATATATATATATATATATATATATATATATCTCCTATAATTTTTCCAGTAAACAATTAGGTAAATAGTTCACAATTAATTGGTATCTAGTTACTAAATTTATCTGATATGTATCGTGTTCGTGTCCTTGTGTCTTTACTGTGTTGTGCCCTATCTGCTAAATAATTAGATAATAATAATTATTTGTGATATATACCAATTACCAATTTAGTTAGATAATTAATTAGTGTTTTTATTGCTATAATGCACTTTTTACTTTTTCCTCTCCTTCATATTTAGGCATCCAGAAACATGGATTTGACCACTTCCGCATACAAAATATCATCTCTTCAATATTGAAAGTTGGATTTCCAGAACTAGCATGAAAGTCAAATTCACATGCATAACACTTTCCCACTTTGCATATGCACTTCCTCACTTTCCTCCAACTTCAGCCATCCAAACAGCCCCAAACAATGAAGATGCAATAAGTAGGCTACTATAAAACTAATGGCATGAGTGTATGCTTCTTTCAAACACGAGAATGCAAAGAACAATAATTAGCAACAAACTACCTATCAAGAAAAATACAAGCATAAACCTTACCAAGCTTTGTTCCAACAAGAACGATTGGGATGCCAGGTGCATAATGCCTCAGCTCAGGAATCCACTAAAAGCACAATGAGATTTGGAGAATTAACATATATCAGCAACCACGGGAGACAAGAACAAAGAAGGTAATCCCCAGGAAAACAATTATCTTTATGTACCTTCTTTGCAACATTTTCATAGCTGGCCTTACTAATGAGGGAAACGCCAAAAGAAACACATCAGCCCCACGATAGCTCAAAGGTCTTAATCTATTGTAGTCCTCCTGCCCTGTTTCGGATTAACATATATAACTAAGCCTCAATCTTGAATCATATAAGAGGAATAAAGGCAAACAAATAAAGGATGACAAAAGCAAAATTACAAATATGGGTAAATCTACTACAAGATTACCTGCAGTGTCCCACAAACCTAGGTTAACAGTGCTACCATCAACCACTACATTCGCACTGAAATTGTCGAAGACAGTTGGCACATAATCCTGTAAGCCACAAAAAAACGTAAAAGTTTCAACTTTAAATAATTTGACACAATAAACAGAATACAATGAAATATGGATTCATAACCGAATAGCAAGACATCCAACGGAATGAAAGCATGCATGCTTGCACCATATTAGCTTCATAATTGAGATAAGAAATAACCAACATCTTCCTCAAAATTCATAATTGACAGAATTAAAGGCTTCAAGGCTTAAAGCCTTATTAGATGGATCCACTAAAGAAACAAACACCCGTTATACCAGAAATTCTTTGCAGATTTTTGTTAAAAAACACAAAGAAATTAGAATTTGCAAATTTCAGATATGTACATCTCTAACATGGATAAGCAAAAAAAGAACAAAATAAAGTGATCAGAAAATATTAGAACAACAGGTACAACTGAGAGTCTGAGACATTTTATGGAGAAAGAAGAAAATTGTAATATTGTACTTAAACAAAACGACAAGTAAAGAAACAACTTAAAGACTTCCCGGTCAGTACAAATAAATAGGAATGGAAAATCTTCGGATTCGCCTTTATTGGAAGACCATACTAAAAGATTTCATAATTTCTGGCAAACGTTAATGAAAAATAAACTCTTGAACCGACGTGGTATAAGTTCGCTTATTTGGGTGAGCATGATCGATAAAGCTTTGGAAATGTCATTCCTGTTTGGTCTTTGGTAATGCACCAATTAGATGAATGCATCTCCCTTTAGCAAGTCATATCCACTTCTCTATACTTAACTTTTCGTCTAGGGGCAGTTGGATGGTGCTCATTGGTTGAACGAGCTCAAACTATAAGACCAAAAGCATAGGTTTTAGAAATAAATACGGTGCCCCCCCCCCCCCCCCCCCCCCCCCCCCTTTCCCCATCTTTCACGAGTATTACATGGACTACCCCTATTTTGAAAATAATTACACTGACCACTTCTCTCCTTTATAAATTTTATAAAACATAGGGGCGGTCATGTTATAAGTTTCTATAGAAAATATAAACTATAGGTCCGTTAATTAGGGTGATTCTGTAATAAGTGTAAAACGTAGGGGTCGTTAACGCAATTTGCCCTAGGTTTTAAGGAAAGACACTCACTTGTTGAGCTACATGTTTATAAATTTGTCACAAGAGGATTGACGTCAGGTTGACGACATGTCATAAAACATCGTCGTCAATTCTCTCAAGATCAACTATAGGAGAGAAGGCTAGAGACCCTCAAACTTACATTTTTCAAGATCGAAACACTATACAGACGGATTGAACAAACACAAAGTTCTTTTATTTTAACTTAGTAATTGTGAGGATTACAAATTTCCAGTACACTTCAACGGGGATCAATTAGAACATTCATATACTTATACGTAACACGTAACGACAAATATCTTCATTGTTCCTTCACACATTTCAACAATCATAATCCGATCAAATGGAAACACTAATTTAAACAGAGGGAGTACTTACGGTGGGGAAAGTGTTGCTGGTGTAGGAAATGAGCATGCAGGTCTTCCCCACGGCCCCGTCGCCGACGGTGACACACTTTATGAACCTCGACGCACTCATCTCCTCCTCCTCCAATCCCTCTCCTGCAAAAAAAAAAAAAATCCGAGCTTTTCTTCTTCCTTCTTCCGCTAGAGAGAGAAAAGGAAGGAGATCCCTTTCGTCTTCCTCCTCAAATATGGAGGTGGGATCGGGGGGGAGAAGAACACCGATGACATTCCTCGGCCAAATCCATGGAGAGGGAAAAAGAAGGAAGGAAGAAGAAACCCTAACCCTAACCCTAATCCTAGAGAAAGAGGACGAGGATGAGGAAGAAAGAGATCTGAGCAAAAAGATTTAAACTTTTTTGTTATGTTTGTTTGCGCTTGATTTTTTTTTTTCTTTTCTTGTGCGATGACTGATGAGAATTACTTCTACGGACGGGGAGTGAAGGTAGGAGAGGAAACACACAACTTAGCGGTTGAAACGTTCTTCAGGAGAAATAAAATAAAATAATAAGCAATTTATATTTTTGTTATGTTTGTTTGCGCTTGATTTTTTTTTTTTTTTCTTGTGCGATGACTGATGAGAATTACTTCTACGGGCGGGGAGTGAAGGTAGGAGAGGAGACGCACAACTTAGCGGTTGAAGCGTTCTTCAGGAGAAATAAAATAATAAGAAATAAAATAATAAGCAATTTATATTTTTGTTATGTTTGTTTGCGCTTGATTTTTTTTTTTTTCTTTTCTTGTGCGATGACGGATGAGAATTACTTCTACGGGCGGGGAGTGAAGGTAGGAGAGGAGACGCACAACTTAACGGTTGAAGCGTTCTTCAGGAGAAATAAAATAATAAGAAATAAAATAATAAGCAATTTATATTTTTGTTATGTTTGTTTGCGCTTGATTTTTTTTTTTTTTCTTTTCTTGTGCGATGACTGATGAGAATTACTTCTACGGGCGGGGAGTGAAGGTAGGAGAGGAGACGCACAACTTAGCGGTTGAAACATTCTTCAGGAGAAGTAAAATAATAAGAAATAAAATAATAAGCAATTTATATTTTTGTTATGTTTGTTTGCGCTTGATTTTTTTTTTCTTTTCTTGTGCAATGACTGATGAGAATTACTTCTACGGACGGGGAGTGAAGGTAGGAGAGGAGACGCACAACTTAGCGGTTGAAGCGTTCTTCAGGAGAAATAAAATAATAAGCAATTTATATTTTTGTTATGTTTGTTTGCGCTTGATTTTTTTTTTTTCTTTTCTTGTGCGATGACTGATGAGAATTACTTCTACGGGCGGGGGGTGAAGGTAGGAGAGGAGACGCACAACTTAGCGGTTGAAACGTTCTTCAGGAGAAGTAAAATAATAAGAAATAAAATAATAAGCAATTTATATTTTTGTTATGTTTGTTTGCGCTTGATTTTTTTTTTCTTTTCTTGTGCGATGACTGATGAGAATTACTTCTACGGGCGGGGAGTGAAGGTAGGAGAGGAGACGCACAACTTAGCGGTTGAAGCGTTCTTCAGGAGAAATAAAATAATAAGAAATAAAATAATAAGCAATTTATATTTTTGTTATGTTTGTTTGCGCTTGATTTTTTTTTTCTTTTCTTGTGCGATGACTGATGAGAATTACTTCTACGGACGGGGAGTGAAGGTAGGAGAGGAGACGCACAACTTAGCGGTTGAAGCGTTCTTCAGGAGAAATAAAATAATAAGAAATAAAATAATAAGCAATTTATATATATATATATATATATATATATATATATATATATATATATATATATATATTTTTATATATATATATATATATATATATATATATATATATATATATATATATATATATATATATATATATATAATTTTTATAAGCTAATTAACTATAGTTAGTATTTTTTAAGTAACTATTCCAATGTTTTACACTTATTATAAAAATTATTAATACTTTGAAACTAATTACAGGATCATTTATATTTTCTGTAGAAACTTTATAACACTGACCAATCATATATTTTGTAAAATTTATAAAGGGAGGGTAGTCAATGTAATGATTTTCGGAATAGAGGTAGGGGGGCGCTTTATGGCCTTCTCCAATAGTTTTATTCTTATTTTTAAATTTTTATATTATGTGTCGTCATTTTAAAAGGAACTAGGACACCACCAAAAGTGACAGGGGTTATCAACCGTTGGGTACTTCATTCTTCTAGGGCAAACATCCAAACTCCTCCTCCATCTTTCTCTTCCTCACCTACAACTTCCTCTTCCTCTTCCTCTTCCTCTTCCTCTTGCAACCCTAACCGGAGATGACAAAATAATTTTTCTCTCTTTTCATTTCAATGTATATTTTCTAGGTTGTTTAAACTAAAATTGAACACAATAATTTTTATCTTTTTATTTTTTAGATTTTAATTAATGTATGTTGGAGATTTATATCTTTTGAACACTATTATTATTAGTTTTGAAACACCATTTTTAGGATTTATAAGTTTTAGAAACCCGTAAAGTTGGGTTGGGGATGCGAATATAATCATGGAAGTCCTAAAACACACAATTTTTTTGTCTTAGGCCTGTCAGTATTCTGGCTCCATAATTCTGACATTCCTAACACAATAGAAAAAAAAACTGTGATAGTCCTTAACATTTTTTTCAAATTTTTTTTTTTTTTTGGTATCAAAGAACGAAAAAAATAAAATTAACTGGGATAGCCGGCCATATCACTTTGTCTGTGACCCTTACTAATTTCCTTTTAAAAGACTTGTATGCTTATGTGTTATTTTTTAATACATAAATCCAACTATAAAAAATATGTCTATGATTGGTCTTATATTTATCTATATTTATTCTTATCCTACTTGTTATTAAACAAACAAAATAATTGTATTTACTACAATATGTTAAGTAAAAAATTTATGTGGTCACAGTTTTTATATGCCATATACACAAAGAAAAACTCTCATCTAGAGCTCCTTATGGAGTAGTTTTATTTTTAATATTTTTCACTTGTGATAGAGCCTCAAATAAAAACTTTAGATGAATACATTTTTTCCATAGAGAGACTCTAGTATAGAATTTTGTTAAAGAAGAAAAAAAAAAACTCCCATTGAAAAGAAAACTCTTAACTTTATTTCTTTCCTACATAGAATAGATCAAACAATCAACTCATCTCTTTACCTTTTCTAAATCCACATCACTTTTGATAAGTCCTACCTATATCACGTTAGACCCAAGATGATTATAAGATCATGGTCATATGTTAAATCACATGAACAATAGAAATCATATCATATGGATAAAATGAATCTCCCACAAGGATCTCACTCGTCCTTAGAGCATCATTAGTAGTTGGGACTCTCCAATGCAATTTGGAGCCCAAAATTTCAAAAAAAAGGTAAATGTAGAATGGGTTGGGTTTGTATGAGAATAATAAGAAATGATAAAGTGAGCTCCGGTCCCCAAAAATTGTGTGGTCAAAATTTAATGTAGGAAAAAAATAATATAAAGTTTAGAATCTAGAAAGTTGGGCTCCAAATTAGAACTTACTATTCTACAAAACGAGTTTCTACAATCTAGAATCTAGAAATTGGGAGGCCCAACCCTTAGCACCCATGGATGGATTGAGACCGAAATTGTAGAAATTGGAACTAGGGATGAGACTTATTATTCTACAAAATGAGCTCCTACATTCTAAATCTAGAATCTAGAAAATGGGATGGGCCTTACTAATGATGCTCTTAGAAACGTATATAACAAAAGAGAATCATTTTTCTAATTGAGACAAAGACAGATGGAGACTTTCTTCACATTTCTTTATTTATTTTGTGATGAGAATTATTTTGCAAGTGAGGAGTGAAGGAAGAAGAGGATAGCACAAGAGTGAAGCAGTCGCCAAAAGCAATAAAATTATAAGCAATTAAAATATGCACTTCTTTTGGTTATTTATAAGGGTACACCAATTTTTGATCGGAACACATCATCCAGGACTGTCCAAGTTTCTGGCAGTCCTAAAAATTGATAGGACTGTCAGAATAGTGACAGTCATGTGTACAACAAGTATAAATTTAGGACTGTCACAATTTCTGACAGTCCTGAATATATCTAGAAATGTCAAAAATTATGGCAGTCCTGAATTGATGTGTTCCGATCAAAAAATAATGCCTTTATAAATAACTTCTTTTTTGCTTTTTTTTTTCCGTATAATCAAATTAAGTAAATGGTTTCTCTTAAATTTATTTCCTCCCTAACCGGAACAAACCAAACCTAACTTATCCCTTTACCAATTTCTAGATCCACATCACCTTTAATAAGCCCTACGTATAGCATGTTAGACCCAAGATGATTGTAGGACCTTGGTCTATGTTAGATTACATAACCAATTGAGATTATATCGATACAATGAATCTTCGGTACGAGTCTCACTCGTCCTTAGAAGGAAGCGTGCATCACAAAATAAAATAAAATTATAATCGATACAAAGACCGAGGGAGACTTCACAATATAATGTTAAGTTTACAACCAAATGTTTACAACCCTCTTATAAATTTCACCCATTTGCTGACATGTAGGCCAGCAGCCAAATGTTTACAATCCTCTTACAACTTTTACCTATTTGCTGACATATGGGCCATGCCACCACTTGGCCCACATATAAGAAAATGGGTGAGTGGTTGTAAGAGGATTGTAACTGTAGCATTACTCTTGTTTCTGTGATGAGAATTATTTTGTGGGCGAGTGAAGAAAGGAAAGCATGACAACTAGAGCAGTTGATGAGGTTGCCAAGAAAAATATATAATAAATAATGAGGGTAAAGTGCATTTAAACCCTCCTTAGATGTCACGAAAATGCAAATAAAGACTCGTTGATCCGAAAAAGACAGTCTGTTACGAAAATGCTCAAATCACCCCCTCCCCCTCCCTCCCTCCCCCCCTGGCGGAGAGGGGGCGGGTCGCCGGCGGAGGGGGAGAGGGGGGAGGGAGGGAAGGGATGGGTTGGTAGGGAAGGGTGGGAGGATAGTTTAGATAGTTTCTAATTAACTGATAAGGATCATTCTAAACAAAACAGATTTTTTTGGGAGGTGCAAACTACTTAAGTTTTCTAAAAGATCTTATTTCGCAAACGATGCAACTCTAGGGAGGGTTTGAATGCACTTTACCCTAAATAATGAAGACATGCATTACTTCTTCTTCTTCTTCTTTTCTAATTAACTGTAACTAATATTTATCAATCAAATCTAAGATAATAACTTCCTTAATGACCAACCTTACTCATCCTTTTACCCTTTTTTTTTTCCAAATTTGTACGGCCTTCAATAAACTCTATGTATATATACTACTATATAATAAAATAAATTAAAACTTCACCATAAAAATTTTATTCCAAAAATATTCTTATATATATTTACTAATTAAAATTATTTATTAAATTTAACATGGCAGTAGTTATATATAGAAAAAAAAATAGTTGTTTTTTTTTAAAATAGTAAAAAATCAATAGACTTCTCTTCTCTTAGTAAAAAATTAAAATATTATTGTTTAGTCTTCTCAAATAGTATAAAATAAGTACAGTATATGTGCATATAAAATGATTGTAGGACTTTGAATAGGTCATAATCAATCGAAGAGGTTTGCAAATAGATATACAAATCTAGTTGATATTGTATTGTAGTGTTTTTTTTTTTTTTTTAATCTTTAGCATGGATACGTAGAGTTTATTAAAGGCCATACAAATTTAGAAAATATTAAACCAAATCCCACTACTCGACAGTTGGCAGCATAACAAATTAAGATGATTGCATAAATTCCACATGTATAAGTTCAGTAGCTGACACTAATTAACATATGCTAGCTGCTATTGATTTCAACATAAACATGGTTTCACATTGATTACAAATTAATATTATTGATAATTGATGACACTGCAAGACAATATATGCTCAAAAAAATATTAAACCAAATCCTACTACTCGATTTGTTATAAGTTGACCAAATCCCACAAGATGACTGTGAACTGGTAATAAATTAAACAATACGGAACTGCTATTAGGTCCGCGGGCGGGCCAGCCCGTCCGCTGCATGGCCCTCTCCTAGTGGCCGGTCAACGGCGTGGGCCTCATACTAACAGGAGAGGGCCAATGGGAGAGTACCACGCAGACGGACAGACATGCGCAGACGGACGGACTGGCCCGCCTGTGGACAAAAAAGTATTTCCGTAAACAATAATCTGCAATTCTTACCAAACTTTGCAGTTCTTAATGTACTAATTTGGCTGAACGCATTTTTTTATGTTAAAGCATGTTTGGTTTGGAATTATAATATTTAGAAAGAAAAGTCATTTATTTTTTGTGTTAAGATGACAAAGAAAACGAGCCAAAAAAAGTTTAAATTTTAAAGGAGTAAAAGATAAGAGAACCATAAATTTACTTTTCCGCTCTCAATTATTTATTTTCCTACCTAATTTTTCAGATATTTCCAAACAAATAATAATAATAATAATAAATTATATTTTCTTAAAGAAAAGAAAAGAACAAAAACAAAATTCTTTTCCTTTCCGCGAATCAAACGAGGACTGACAAAGAAAATGAGCAAAAAATAATAATTTATAAGGAAAAAAAAAAGAAGAGAAAAATGATTCCTCCACCCGTCCATTAAATTTACTTTCACACCCTCAATTATTCATCTCACCTAATTTTTCGAATATTTTCAAACAACGAATTTTTTAATAACAATTATAATTTTTCGAAAAAAAAAAAAATCTTTTCTCAATAGTTCCGTTCTCTCTCCATCACAATTTTGGTAGTATTTGAGTCAGAAATTCGGATAGAGAACGATGTCGACGATCTGGAACTTGCTTCTTCCCATGAATCCTGTTTCTCTTACGTCATGGTAACACTTTCAACTATAAGTGCTCCTCTCTATTTATATATACTAGAGTCAGGTTCACGGCACGATGAATCGTAAAAATAAAAAATAAAAAATTAAATAGAAATTTAAATTGTATTAAAATAATTTAAATATTGTTTAAATATATTTTAATTTAATTTGTTATAGTATTTTATATATGTTTAGATAATACCATCTAAGTTAGTTTAAATATAATTTAAATGTTAAATGAATTTTAGTTTTAATTTGTTATAAATATGTTTATAGGATTTTAGACATAAGTTCGGGTAGTTAGAAAGATTTTAGTATCTTTTTAAGTGAGGCATATACAAATGGTATATGGCTTAGATGGCTCATTTTGAGCCCTTCTGAATATATATATATATATATATATATATATATATATATATATATATATATATATATATATATATATATATAACTTAAAACTTTTTTTTTTAAAAATATTAAAAAAAAAGCTATTTGATCTTGAAACCAACTTTGCAAAAATAAGTTATTATTTTATTATATCATCTGAGCACTAAGATTTAAAATACTACCAAAGATTCTGAGTTTTTGGATGCCCATAGCTATTATTATTATTATTATTATTATACAAGTAAAATAATATTTGATACAATTAGATATTATTTTTATTATCATTGAAGAAAGTTATATTAAAATTGATCGATCAAATGATGTGGATTTATAAATACACAACTTTAACAAATAAAATGGGTTTGGTAAAAACTTATCGAGAACATATAGCATGTCTACAATACATTGAATCAAAGACCATGTTCCTTGCAACTTTTTTTCCTTGTAATTTTCCATTGCTTAATTGGCCCGGAAAGAGAGACTCATATTGATATCAATCATAGTCAATACTCAAACAATACATGTGAACCTTAATTGAAATATAGGTTTGTATACTATACATGGTTGAATATAGGTTTGTATACATATACATGGATCAAGTTGAATGTTAGAATGGCAGAATTATACTTACACGAATCTCTCCGAATACCAAGAAAATATCATCACTCTGCTCTTATTGATGAAAACATTAGTACATCCTAAATAAAGTAAATTGGTCCAAAGAAGGAAATATTGTGCTAACTGACAGGGACGGATCCAGAAATTATAGTTGAAATGTGCTGGCAAAAACTTGGATGGACTGAAAGTAGATAAATCCATATTAAAAAAAAAAATTGTATAGAAATTTTTTTTTTTTTTTTTGGGGTGCCCACCCTACCTCTAGATCCGCCCTTGCTAACTGAAGTCCAATCTTTGCTCTACTGGCCCATGTATAAATATCCCCGTTAGAAAACACGGATTGTCCTACTATCCATTAGTAGCAACTCAACCCAAAATTTTAAACTCTTGCTAACATGGGTTTCCCTAACGGCTACTAGTTTATATTTTCTCCAAACATATTTGAAAAGAATAATACTATTTGTCCTTCTAAATTGTACCTCCAAACCGTCGCAGCTGACGTGGCAGCTGACGTGACATGTTGATGTGGCAGCTGGCGTGACAAATTTTAAAATTAAAATTAAAATTAACATTAACATAAATTTAACATTAAAACTAATGTTAACATTAACATTAAAATTAATATTAATATTACCGTTAATATTAACAATAATATTAATATTAACATTAACATTAAAATCAACATTAATATTAACATAATTAATATTAATAATAATAATAAATTAACATTAATATTAACATTAATTAATATTAACATTAAATTAACATGAACAAAATTAGATAATTAACATTTTGGGTTAAAATTTGTCATGTCATCGGCCATGTCATATGACACATAATATTATTTAACATACCACGTCAGCTGCCACATAAGGAGAGATGTATTGGAAGGACAATTTGAAGGTACGAATAACATTACTCATTTGAAATATCATCAACAACTTAGCCACCAAGAAAGACTTAAAACTCTTTTCTCCATATTAGGAAACTCCTGTTTTCTTTCTTATAGCAACTTGTACTACTCAGTTCTTTCTCAGCACCATTGTTCTTCTTCGTTCTTTCTTCTGATCCTCCGACTCTAGCTAGCTACTCCTCGAGATCATGGTCATGGCACCGATAATGGAGATGGACTACCATTGCGGCGAGGTCAAGATGCACCTTCAGGCACGGAGAGTGCTCGTCGCGGCCAAGAACGACGTGGTGTCCTTCACCGTCCGCGTCGTGGATTCGGAGAAGCGGCTGGTCGCCGAGGAAGCGTGTATTTTTTGCCACATTGTGGACCTCCTCTGCAACACCGAGGAAGCGCGACAGCTTCCGTGGGACGTGCTGTCCTCCGTCACCTCTTCTGACGACGACGGCACCTTCGACTGGAGCACCACCCTGTCGTTCTTGGAAGAGGAGATGTTCCGTTTCTCCGACCGAGCTGCAGGCGCCGTGGTGGGATGCGAGCGCCGCGGGGGGGTCGAGGTGGTCGCGGTTATCTGTCGACCTTCCGTTGAAGAGCTGGGTATCGACGACGAGATGGAGAACTTGGAAGAGGAGAGCATCGGTGACAACTTCGAAGACGAAGGCTTCGATGATGATGATGATGGCACCGAGGAGGCTGAAGTAGCGTCATACATTATGTGACCGCTCCTTTTTTTTTTTTTCCTGCCATGTCTAAGAAATTATTTTCTGTTAAATTATCTGTCGACCTTCCGTTGAAGAGCTGGGTATCGACGACGAGATGGAGAACTTGGAAGAGGAGAGCATCGGTGACAACTTCGAAGACGAAGGCTTCCATGATGATGATGGCACCGAGGAGGCTGAAGTAGCGTCATACATTATGTGACCGCTCCTTTTTTTTTTTTTTTTTTTTCCTGCCATGTCTAATTATTTTCTGTTAAATTATAACTACGGTTAGAAAACATCTACAAATTTTATTTGGTAACATGATGTTACAATGTAGGTTTCTGTTCTGTACTTAATTTGTATGGCAACTAATCCAAGAAGTGTAACTTGTTTTTACGCTTCTTCCAAAGGGTTTTTCTGATATGCTAGTTGTCTCCCAGGAAGTGTGAGCTTTATTCGGTTTTTGTACCGAGAACCAAATTGAATAGAACAGAGTAAGATATTCATTTAGTTTTGAATTTTTTTTTATATTTTTTTTTGAAAATGCTAAAAAAAATTATTCGTTTTGGATTTCGAATCGAATTTCGACGGTCAAAAATCGAATAAAACTTAAACAATTATAGATATCGTCAATTTTATGTTAAAAAGTATGTTTATTTTGAAAACAACAATTATATGTATGTTGTTTTGAAATCCAAATTTGATAATTTAACAACTAATTCAACTTTGGATCCAACTTTGAAATATAATAAAAATATGTATAAAAAATATAATTTTTAATATAATTTAACTACGATTCCAACTTTGTGTCGGTCCATTAAACAATAAAGAATAGCCCAACCGAATTAACCGAAACTATTATCGTTTCGGTTTCGATTATAGCTAAATTTTGTTCGATTTTGGACTTTTAGAATTTCGGTTCAGTTAAAACCTAATAAATCAAAGGCCCACCCCTACTAAGTGCACTTCTTACACCATCCAAAAAAAAGTGTTGTGTCCACAAAAAAAAATCGACACTACGACATAAAACAGAATCTAGGACACGTCAAAATCAATCACCTGTGTGTCGAGATGTCAATAGCAAGCCATGCATGTCTGCATAGAATAGGCAACTCGGGGCATCACAAACCCTAAATTAATGGAGATTGCTTAGTATATATTCCTGGATGCATCTGTCCGAGAACTCTCGGAAATTTACACGCTTCAGTTTTTTTCCATAAACTTTCTTTATAGATCAAGACAATGTAGTTTCTCCACTAGTAATTTCTGTAGACGACATTGATTTTGCACAGATCCCTCAGAATAGTCATATGTCCCAGTATCATGATAAAACATTGGTTACATTGCTAGGTAAATGCCCAAATGCTTCAATATATTTTACAAACAAAAAAGATATTTGGCATGCGCTTTTGTGCGCGCGTGCACGCGTGCAACGGCCTGCCCCTCCCTGCCATCGCATGAGTGCACAAGCGCGCACACAAGCGCGCGCACAAGCGCGTGCAAAGTAGCATAGTTCTTTGACAAATAACACCACAAGCGCGTGCTCTTCTACCTACAGTCAAATGATATCCTCTAAAATGAAAGCCTAAGAAGAAACACCCTCCCTCCATACAAATCTAAGATGTATACATATCATTCATGGATCCATCATTTCTACCCTCTCATTTTATCTAAAGTGACTTTAGCTCCCCATAGCCTTTATTTGAAGAATACGGACCATACTTGGCATCAAGTAACTATAGCTCATTTAAACTCTTCTCGAGCTCTTTTAATGCAGGTACTCCGGAATGTCCCAAGTTAAGGTTAATCCTGTAAGGACTATAGCATGCAAGCAATGGAGAGTTGAGGTGGTATTATATTTGATACAATTAGACATTATATATTATTTCTATCATATTGGAACAAATGATATTAAAATTGATCAATCCAATGATATAAATTTATAAATATACAATTTTAACAAATAAAATAGTTATAGTAAATTTTTTTTTATTGAGATCTTGTAGCATGTTATACATTGAATCGTTTCCTTTTTTTTCTTGCAATTTTAATTCCGTTGCTTAATTGACCGAAAAAGGGAGTCTCATATTGATATCAATACCGTACATGTCAAAAACGATATACAATATAAGCGATATGTGTCATTATTGGTCGATACTATGCACCTTGATTGAAATATAGGTTTCTGGTCCTACATGAGATGTTCTCAAGCTAATTAGGGCCGTTTGGTTTGCAGGATTGGACAACGTAATGTAATTGGCATTACGTTGTCAATCTAACTGAGTGTTTGGCAGGGCCGGCCCTGGCCCAGGGCGGCCAGGGCGACCGCCCAGGGCCCCATAAGATTTGGGGGCCCAAAAAAATTAATTTAAATGTATATATATATATTAGTAATCTTATATTAAAAATAGAACTAATATATAATATGATTCTCTTTTATCACAAAACATTGGTGGTGTAGTGGTAGTTTGTTATACTTGTACATAAGAGGTCCTAGGCTCTAGCCTTGGCTATATTATTTTTTAGTTCAATTTTTTTATATTATATATGGGCCCCATTTTAAAAATTTGCCTAGGACCCCCACTAACTTAGGGCCGGCCCTGGTGTTTGGTTGGACAAAAAAAAATAGATGTAATGTAATTGCGATTACAAAATTGATTACATTCCATCAGTTTCTTCTAAACTCAATTACATCATAAAACCTATATAATTGTAATTACATTACAACTTAAGTGGAAGGTTGTTATGTTATAATTTGATCGTTTTGTTGTTTTTGATTATTTTTTGTCGTTTTTGTTCGTTTTTGGTCCCCCTTTTTTGTCGTTTTTGTTCTTTTTTTCCATTTTTGTTTTTTGCTATTTTTGTTCGTTTTTTGTCGTTTTTGTCTTTTTTTGTCGTTTTTGTTCATTTTTTGCCGTTTTTGTTAGTTTTTGGTCGTTTTTGTTTGTTTTCATCTTTTTTTTGCCGTTTTTTGGTCTTTTTTTCGTGTTTTTTGCCTTTTTGTTATTTTTTGTCGTTTTTGTTTTTTTCGTTTTTTTGCCATTTTTGTTCGTTTTTGTAATTTTTTGTTCGTTTTTTTGCCACTTTTTCGTTTTTGGCCGTTTGTTGGGTGTTTTTGTTTGTTTTTTTTTTATCGTTTTTGTCATTTTTTGCCTTTTTGTTCGTTTTTGTTTATTTTTTGTCCTTTTTGTTCGTTTCTTGCCTTTTTGATCGTTTTGGGCCATTTTTTTAATTTTTGGTCGTTTTTGTACATTCTTGGCCGTTTTTGGCCGCTTTTGCACGTTTTTTTTATATCTTTTTGGTCGATTTTGTACTTTTTTGTCGATTTTGCTTTTCGTTTGTTCTTTTTATCGTTTTTGGTCTTTTTTGCAAATTTTTTAATCTTTTTTGTCGTTTTTTGTTCGTTTTAATTCCATCTTGTTTTTTGTGTTTTTTCGTTTTTTCGTTTTATCTTCCTTTTTATCGTTTTGGATCATTTTGTTTGTTTGTTTTTTCTTTTTTTTTAATCGTTTTTTTATCATTTTTTAATTTTTTGTCGTTTTTGTTCGTTTTTTTGTCGTTTTTGATCCCTTTTGATACTTTTTCCGTTTTGGTCGCTTTTGTCATTTTTTGTCGTTTTTGGTTTTTGGTCGTTTTTCGTCCTTTTTCATTTTTTGTTGTTTTTTTGTTCATTTTTTTGTTTTTGGTCATTTTCTTATCATTATTGGTCACTTTTGATGGTTTTCACCTTTTTGTCATTTTTGATTTTTTTTGTCGTTTTTGTCGTTTTTCTATTTTATCGCTTTTTTCGTTTTTGGTTTTTCTTCCCGTTTTGTTCGTTTGTCATTTTTTGTTTTTTTTTGGTCGTTTTTTTCGTTTTTTGTCTTTTTGCAGAAAACAACCATTTCCCCCCCCCTTTTTTTATTATTTATTATTTCTTTTTTTCTTTTTAAATTTTTGAAATTTTTATTGATCAACTTTTTTAATTTTATGTTGTATTTTAAAAAATGTATTAAATTAAAAATTCAATTACATTACATGGTAAACCAAACACATGAATGCAATTAACATTATATTACATGGTTTGATTACATGTTTCAACCAAACATAGTAATGTAATTGTAATTCTATTACATTACAAACTCAATTATATTACAAACTCAATTCCATTAAGATTACGATTACATTACAATAAACCAAACGCAACCTTAATGTTGAATGGCAAATTAATGGAATTTTAGGCAACCTGGGTTTGCTAAATTGAAAAGAATTCTAACTTACAAAAATTCTAGAGAAACTCATGAGTTCCTCCCTTTTTTTAACTCATCTTCTACTATATAATGAGACTTCAAAATGGCTCAAAAGTGAGCCGTCTAAACCGATATCATGGTCCATTTTATTTAAAATAAAATAAATTATGTAAAAAACTGTTGAAAAAAAAAATTAAAATGTTATATATATTCAACATGGGAAATCGAACTCAACAAAACAAGAAGAATACTTTCCACCTTAACCACATGAGTTAAAAGAAATATTTAACTATAATTAAATAATATTCTTTTTATACGTTATTATACATGCAAAGCATGTGTTTTTACTAGTCAATTATAAATCGTTGGATTACATGCATCTCATCTTTTGATTGCAAGTTCCCAAAAAATCAAGGACATGAACAGAAAATTTGTCCACGTGTCGTAATCCTATTGCAAGTTCCTACTTTGAGTTCCAATTTGAGTTTCCAATTTGAGATTCTACTTAAACAAATCTTTCCGAAGATCAAGAAAATATCATCAATTTATTAATGAAAGCTTCAACTAAAGTAAATTGCTCAAAAAAAAGGAAATATTGTGCTAACTGAAATCCAATCCTTGCTCTACTGAACTATCAATCAATGTCCCCATTAGTAAACTCGGATTGTCCGACTATTAGTAGGAAACCCAAAAATTAAACTCTTGCTGACATATATAGGTTTTCTAACGACTACTAGTTTTATTTTCTCCAAACATATTTGAAAATATCATCAACAACTTGGCCACTAAGAAAGACTTAATACTCTTCTCTCCTTATTAGTAGAGCTGTCAAAATGGGCTAAGCCCGTTGGGCCGGCCCGCCCCGCCCGCCAAAAAGGTGGGTTGGGCCGAGCATTTAGGAGCCCGCCAAACAGGCGGGCCTAGGTGGGCTGGCCTGCTAGTAGCCCGCCCCGCGGTGGGCTAGCCCGCGGGCCAAGTGGGTTGGCCCGCCATCTATTTTTTTAATAAAATTTTTAATTTTTTTATTTAGCACATTATGAGATATGTATTATAAATGATAAAAATTCTCATTTAATGCAAGTAATGATGTATAAAATATTAAATTTGGTCATTTATTTACATGAATGAAGGTGTTTTAAAGAAATATCTACTATTATAATGTTTCTTGTATTTTACTGTAATTTGATGCATATGAGATTGAGTAAAAAATATTATATATGATTTTTTTTCTTTTAAGAAACTAAACAATAATTTAAAATTTTAAAAAAAATTAAGCGGGCCGGTCCGCCTAGCCTGCTGGTGGGTTGGGCTGGGTTAGAATTTTTCCAGCCCGCCAAAATGGTGGGTCGGCCCGCCCCGCCAAATGATGGGTTATGGTGGGTTACGGGCCGGCCCGCCCCGCCGGCCCGTCTTGACAGCTCTACTTATTAGGAAACTCCTGTTTTTTTTCTTATATATATAGCAACTCTACGTACATTTTTGTTTCTACTCTGTTCTTTCTCAGCACCATTCTTCTTCATCTTCTTCTTTTTCTTCTTTCTTCTGATCCTTCGGCTTTAGCTAGCTACTACTCGAGATCATGGCACCGATAATGGAAATAGACTACGAGTGCGGCGAGGTCAAGATGCACCTGCAGGCACAGAGAGTGCTCGTCGCGGCCAGGAGTGACGTGGTGTCCTTCGTCGCCCGTGTAGTGCCCCGTCCCGCTCAGTCAATCGGAGGAATCGAAACGCCGACGGCGTTCGGACTTAGCATGCAACGGCAACTTGAAGACATCGCTTGGTCGAGGCGACCGCTCGCTCAGGTGGGATAGTTTCGGTAAACTTACCTCATCTTAGCCTTCACATAATAAATCGTGTATTTTCAACTTGCACAAGTAGGCTTGAAAACAAAAGAGACGAATCAACATAGATAAGGGAATAATTCCGACGGGTCGAATTGAGTTAGAATATGGAAAGGTCCAACGGTCGGCTTAGAGAGTTGGTGCACGGCATGCTTTGAAAATGACACTCGATCCTTCGTCTCGTGGCTTAGAAGAAGAAAAGTTGGTTTGAGTGGCAAAGTTATGAGCGTAGCCTAAGTCATAGGCGTCGCCCGTATGAATGCTTCATAAAGCATGCACGGTCCCATCGTCCAAGGCTTGGCATAGCCTTGGCTTGCCCCATGAATTAAGTTGCGTTGCACGGCTTATGACATAAGTCTAGGCACCCAAATGACTTGGTCGTTCAGAAGTCGAACGCATGCGCGACACATTTCCGCAATGCGAGGCTTGACGCAGCCTTTGCTCATCGAGTCATTGTGCGTTTTAAGTTAGGCAAGTTATGTTTGGCTATCGGAGTGGTAGCAAGCACGGTCCCACGAGTTCTACGGCTGGGTCTAGCCACGAAGTCCTACAGTCTCAAAGCTAGTTATATAGAGTATGAGTTGGACGACAATACGGCACGGATCACAAGTCAGTTTAAGGCACGATGCACGAACATAGCGTTTAAGGCACGAGCCACGGTTGATTCAAGGTAAGTTATGGAAAAAGGGGGCTATCAAATAGTCATTCCTAAGTTGAGTAAAAAGGATATGGCATCAAGGGAGAAGGCTCGCGACCGTGGGTCGTCGAGGGATCTCAAGGATAGAAGTCTTGAACTTGGTTTTGAAAGAGAGAGTAACACTGAAAGAAGGATGACTGTGTGAGACGTCAGTTTGAGTCGAGTCTTGCATGGTCATGGATAACTTGTTGACAAAGACGATGTTTCCTCGAGCGGAAATTCGGGGCCACGGGACCGACTCGGCCTAGGAGGAAACAGGGTATAGTCGTGCATAAGGTTTTAGCACGGGTTAAAGCGGGGGCTTGCAACGGAGCTAGCTACTTGCGTTGAAAGGTCCCCGATTTAACAAAGCTATACGTCGCAGGATAGCTTGTTATGCTAGTGGCCAAGTTCATATAGATGTCGGCAAAATAGCGGCTATCCGCGTGTATGCCTTTGGATTGAGTCGAGTTGAATGTGCGTACAAGTTGGAACACAAAGTTTGGGCCTAAGATTTGGCTTCAACATAGGCGTCGTGCCTTGGCACGGGATATGGTATCGAGTCTCAAGTATTGACATGTGAGTTGCATAAGTTGGGTTGAGTTGTTCGAGTTTAAGTCAGGAATCGCTGCAAGGCAAAGTCGGTCAAGTGACACTTAGTCCATAAGCCTTGATTGGGTCAGTTGGTGATCAAAGTAGCAAGGGCCGCGAGGTGGCGATTGGCTTAAGTCTCACTGAGTTGCGAGACACGGCCTCAGCAAGGGTTTGTAGCACGATCACGTAGAAATGGAGTCTATCGTGTAGTTGCGTCTTTGATTTTGTGCCAAAAGGCAAGCACGACTTGATAGGTTAACGTTGTTGGCACGAGAAGGGTCTTGAGGCAAGGTATAAGTAACGTTGTTGTTGCAAGCACGGAATGGTCTAGAGACACAAAATAGGCCAAGGCGTTTGTCCTAAAACCGATCCTAAGGCAAGACTAGAAAGGCAATTGATAAGAAAGGACTATGTTGCAAAAAGTAAATCAAACGTGTTGGTTTGTATGGGTGGACGAGGAGCTCATTCCACCAGTACAGTTGAGTACTGACACCCATATAGTTTTCATGTGCAGGCACATGTAGAAGCTCGTGGCGCGGAGCTCGCTTGGATGCGTCGAGGCATGGAGTTCCTTGGCGATTCGTAGCGTATGGCCGCATGGAGTCAAGACTTATACGGGACATAATGTATGGACATCGGCTTCCGAAGCATCCGCTGGCTCAAGACTTATATTTGAGAGACGAGAGAGAGCTGAGTGACTTGTAATATGAGAAGAGTGAGCTTGAGTGACTTGTAATCTTGGCCTTGCGCCCTTTGTAATCTTTGTTTCAATATCAATAAAGAGCTTCTTTGAATAACTTGTGTTTTGCTTTAAATTCCGCTGCTATTATTCAATATCTCTGCATGGGACTTCTGTGCGACGACCCCGTCGCAGCCGCTGAAATCGGCCGTTATAGAACCCGCCTTGTACGAGCGCAATCTAGGCTCGTGCGGCATCACGCCTTAGCGAGGACGTTCCTTCCTACGGGAGAGGGGCGTGACAGCCCGCGTCGTGGACTCGAAGAACTGACTGGTCGCTGAGGAAGTGTCTACTTTTTGCCACATTTTCAGCCTGCTCTGCAACACCGAGGAAGCGTAGTAGCTTGCTTGGGACGTGCTGTTCGACGTCACTTCTTCTGACGAAGACGATGCCGCTTTCGACTGGAGCACCACCCTGTCGTTCTTGGAAGGGGAGATGTTCCGTTTCTCCTGCCGAGTTGCCGGCGCCGTGGCGGGGTGCCGGCACCGTGGCGGGGTGCCAGCGCCTTGGGGGGATCGAGCTGGTCGCGGATATCTGTCGACCTTCCGTGGAAGAGCTGGGTATCGACGACGAGATGGAGAGCTTCGAAGTTGACGAGAGCGTCGATGACAACTTCGAAGACGAAGCCTTCGCTGAGGAGGAGATTGGCACTGAGGAGGCTGAAGTAGCATCATACATTATGTGACCTCTCCTTTTTTTTGTTTTTTCCCTTGCCACGTCTTATTTTATGTTCAATTGTAACTAATGATAGCTAAAAAATATCTATAAATTTTATTTGGTAACATGATGTTATAACGTAGGTTTCTGTTCTGTACTTAATTTGGATCGCAAGTAGCCCAAGTAGTGTAACTTGGACTTACACTTCTTCCAAAGGGTTTTTGATATGCTGGTTGCCTCCCGAGAAGGGTGAGCATTCTTCGGTTTTGGACCGCGAGCGGTTCGTTTTGAAAAGAAAAATCTGTTTATTTTTTGTTTTAGAAATACTAGAAATATTTATTCGGTTCGGTCCAAAATTTAAAATCGAATAATGACGTAAACAATTATAAATACTGTTAATTTTATATATATTTTATAATTAAGAATGTGTATTTATTGAAAACAACAATTATATATATATATATATATATATATATATATATATATATATATATATATATATATATATATATATATATATATATATATATATTGTTTTCGAACCTAAATTCAGTAATTTAACAACTAATCCAACTTTGCTATACAACGAACGTATGTATAAAAATTATATTTTTAAATATAATTTAACCACAATTTTAATTTTGTGTTCGGCCCATTAAACAATAAAGATAACCCAACCAAATAAACCGAATATATTATCGCTTTAATTTCGATTTATGGCTATTATTGGTTCGCTTTTGAATTTTTAGAATTTTGATTTATTCGGTGTTTATTGAAACCAAATAAATTGAAGGCTCACCCCTACTAAGGGCCTGTTTGGTTGGGTCCAACTGAGCTGAAAGTGGGAACTTTTGTGGGGTTTCACCGGATCTGAAGGGAGTTTCATTGTTTGGTTCGGCTGAGTAAATGGACTTAAAGTCCATTGATTGGACTGCGGAGCAGTCCCTGTCTCCTCCGAAAACACAAATTTGAGTTCCGCCCCATTTTTGCTTGAAGTCCATGAAAGTGGAGGAGAGAGACTCTTGAGAAACCGGAGAAGTGCTTGCTGGGAAAAGTTGGGTCCGCTCTTCCGCCGTCCTCTGCCGTATCTAGTGGTTTTCCTCCCTAATCTAGTATTTTTTTTCCCGGATCTAGTAATTTTCTGCTCATTTCTTCCCTTTTTTTTTCCGATCTAGTAATTTCTTATAGATCTTCCATTTCTTTTAATATTTGCCTATGGATCTGTCATTTTCTCCCGAATCTAGTGATTTTCCTCCCCAATATCTGTCGATTTTGTTTTTTCTTGTATAAATCCGTCATTTTGTTATAGATCTGTCAAATTTCTCATTATTCGACAAAATTTTATATGGCAAATAATTGGAAATTTGACAGATCAAATCGGGAAAAAATTGGGAAAAAAATCACTAGATTCTAATATTTGCTTATGGATCTGTCATTTTCCCCCGAAAAATTTGGGAAAAAAATCAATTAATTCTAATATTTCATATGGCAAATTTCATATGTGATTTTCCTCCCCAATAACTGTCGATTTTATTTTTTCCTGTATAAATCTGTCATTTTGTTATAGATCTGTCAAATTTTCCATTATTCGACAAAATTTCATATGTAAAAAATGGAAAAAAAATTGGGGAAAAAATCACTAGATAATGGGTCGATCTGTCAAATTTTGTTATGGATCTGTCAATTTTTTTACATATGAAATTTTGTATCGTATGTTTATAGTGGGTCGATTTGGTTGGAATGGAAAAAAATATTGGGAAAAATATTGGAAAAAAATAATGTTTATAGGGTTGCCCGAGAGTACATTTTCCATCGGGCATGGCTAGATAATTTCATGCAAGACAAGTAGTCTTGTAGCAATCGACTGCATTTTCTATCTTTGTAGCATGCTGCTATTTTCTGTTAATTCACTGCTTCATCTATGCTTTTCATATCTTTGTAGCATGTCGTTCTACGTTATTTTGAAAGGAAGAAAGCCAGGGGTGTACACAACCTGGCCTGAATGTCACATGCAACTGAATGGGTTCAAAGGCGCTTGTTATTTCAAGTGCCGAGATTATGAGGAGGCAATGGGTTACTTCCACTCTAATTACAAGGATGAACGATGTGGAAATAAGGGGGAAGAAGTGCGCAATGGCCACCCATCGGCCATTATTGTCACTTTGGGTTTTCTAACATTACTTGTATCGATTTTAGTATACATCTCTTTTATGTAGTACCAACTTATTTGTGTAGACCCAAGTTCTTTTTGTCTGCACCTATAATGTAATGACAATGTAATGACAATGGGTATGTACTGTTTGGGTGCAGGAGTTGTCTTCGAATGAGCTACGAAGGTGCAACCTAATTACAAGCTAAAGTTGGTGGCCTCCCCTACCAATGTGGTGATGGACGGAGGTAGCCAACTTGTAGCCTAGTTTTAGACCATGATGAGGAAGGTGCAACCTTTGAGTCTAAAATGCTATTTCGGTCCCGACAACACAAATGAGGAAGGTGCCCCACGATGAGAACCAAAACTTGATGGCCTCCCCCACCAATTTGGTGATGGATGGAGGTAGCCAAGTTTTTAAATTGGCGATGATGAGTGGGATGGTGAATCCTTTGAGCCAATCACTTTTTTCAGTCTTGTGTTTCAGTTTTTTTTACTGATTTCAGTTTTGGGCACTTCAATTTCAGCACTTCAATTTCAGTTTTGGGTTAATGATGAGTTTTGCTTTCTTGAAATCTTATATATGGGCTGTGATGAGTTTTGCTTTCTTGAAATCTTATATATGGGCTGTGATGAGTTTCAGTACCTCCTACTTATGGCCTATGCTGACTTGTGTTTCTTTGTGAAACAAATAATGATATTTTGGGCTATGATGACAATGCATAACTTGGTGACTTCAATTTTCCTGAAACTGAGTTTCAGTATCTTCTTCTTCCTTCCAGTTTTTATGTGACTTCAATTTGGGGGCAGTTTTTATTCTCATGTATCTTCTTCTTCCTTCCAGTTCTTATATAATATGTGGGCGATGATGAGAATGCATTATGGACTATGATGACTTGTGTTTCAATGTGAAACAAATAACAGTACATGTTCCCAGCAATATGACATGTTCCCAGCAAATATGGTACATGTGTCAATTTTATGTTACGCAGGAATTTACATTTTTGATATGTTCTTCGTATGATGATATTTTCGAAGAAAAATTTGCTACATTCTGAGCCCATAATGTTCTCCTGAACAAGTCTTAATTATTTTCAGATTTCATACTCTGAGCCCATAATGTCCTTGTGAACAAGATCTTGTTTCGTTGTATCATATTGCTGGGAACATGTCATATGGCTGGGAACATTTCCCATTGCTGGGAACATGTAATATTTGCTGGGAACATTTAAATATTTGCTGGGAATATGTCATATTTGCTGGGAACATGTCATCTTGCTGGTTTTCTATATCATATTTGTAGGGAACATGTATCATATTTGCAGAGAACATGTAGCCTATTTTGCTACATTCTGAGCCCATAATGTTCTCCTGAACAAGTTTTAATTATTTCCATTCTTCATACTCTGAGCCCATAAATTCCTTGTGAAGAAGATTTTGTTTCATTGTATCATATTGCTGGGAACATGTCATATTTGCTGGGAACATGTATACTTGCTTCAATTATTTTTAGAATTCATTGTTCTATTGTGTTCTCCTGAACATGTTTCATTGTTCCATTATGTTCTCCTGTGAAGAAGATTTTGTTTCATTGTTCTATAATGTTCTCCTGAACATGTTTCAATTATTTTCAGAATTCATACTCTGAGCCCATAATGTCCTTGTGAACAAGATTTTGTTTCATTGTATCGTATTGCTGGGAACATGTCAGATTGCTGGGAACATTTCCCATTGCTGGGAACATGTATACTTGCTGGGAACATGTCGTATTGCTGGGAACTTGCTGGATATATCATATTTGCTGGAAACGTGTATCATAATTGATAGGAACATGTATCATATTTGCTGGGAACATGAATACTTGCTGAGAACATATCATATATGTTGGGAACATGTGTTCATTTCTGGGAACATGTATCATATATGCTGGGAACATGTCATCTTGCTGCGAACATGTATCATATTTGTTTGGAACATGTATCATATTTGCTGGAAAAATATAATCGTACAAACTTATATATCAATTTGCTGGGAACATGTTTCATAATTTTTTTCGGTTGTCAAACCGTTTTTCTGCTGCCAAAATCGGTTGGAAATGTTGAAAAATTATTTTTGGGTAACCTTACCATTCTTCATGAGGGTGATTATATCACTTGCAATGTCCTAACCAAACACACAAAGTCCATCAACGCCACTTTCAAGTGGTCATCCAAACAAACTAAACTGTAAGTGCCCACTTGCGGGAGGACAAAAAGTTTGCCAACCAAACACTTTTTGGAAGGTGGAATGTATTGTAACTCAAATGAGTTACAATCCCATGAAACTTTCACTTTCACACTTTCATGCACCTACATCCAACCAAACAGGCCCTAAGTGCAATTCTTGTATTATCCAAAGAACAGTGTTGTCCACAAAATAGAATTACACTACGTGACAAAACAAAATATAGGATGCTGTCAAAAATCAATTGGGTGTTGCGATATCAATATCAAGCCATGCACGTCTACATAGAATAGAAAACCTTGGGGCATCACAATCCCAAATTGTTTGGGATAGATGACGCTTAGTATATATTTTCGGATGCATCTGTCCTGCCGAGAATTGACATGCTTCAGTTTTTCCCAGAAACTTTTTTTTTTATAGATCAAGACAAAGCAGTTCCTCCACAAGTAATTCTGTAAAGGACATTGATTTTGCACTAGAAGCACTTCTGCTTCATAACCCCTCATAATAGTCAAGTCTGTCCCAGTATCAATAAACTTTGCTAAGTGGATGCCCAAATGCTTCAATACAATTGACAAATAACACCCATAGCAGTGAAGTAAATTCTTCAGTAAATTGACTCCAATGAAAACTACAAAACAAACTTCACAAAGAAATGCGATATTTGAATGGAAATAAATTGATCGTTGAGAAAGCAGAACCTGCGCCCTTCTACTATGTGTCCTACAGTCAAATGATATCCTCTAAAAATGAAAGCCTAAGAAGAAACACCCTCCCCCCATACAAATCTAAGAATGCATACATATCATACATGGATCCATCATTTCTACCCTCTTTTTATCTAGAGTCAGCTATATTGGAATTATTCAATAATAGGGACCACACATGTAAAATTAATTGTGTTGGGCTATCTAAATAATTAAGCCAAATTAAAGTGGTCTATTTAGAAATTGGCTTAAGGGTATAATTGTTATGGAAATAATGTGTAGATACCGGAGATAAATCTAATTTGATGAGGGGCCAAATTAGAAATATCAAAACAAATAAATATATGTATTCATTAGGGTTATGGTCCCCAAACTTATACGGCCACCAAAAGAGAGGTTTTCTCTTTTTCTCTTCTGCATCCCCATCAACAAAAAGAGAGGGACAAAGGATTCAGATTCTTCTTTGTCATTAAGGGTCGTAGCAAGTTGGAAGATTGAACCCCATAAAAGGACGACCGCTTCAAGATCCATCAAGCCTAGCAATGGATTCAGGTTCGCTTTCGCAATTTAATTTATGTTCTTCATCTCATGAATCGATACGGTACAATAATTCTAACAAGTGGTATCAGAGCCACACTGTTTGGTTTATGAGATTGAAGTTTTAGAATCAATTTATTGTTGTCGTTGAGGAACCCTAGATCGTTCCATCTAATTTAATTTAGGGTTCCAATCGTTGAATCCTTCGATGTCTCGAAAGTTGAAGTTTGCAGTCCGGTAATTAAGCTTTTCCGATTGCCTTTTTTTTGGCTGGCCATGCCACTTATATATCGCATTAGGTGTCATGATTCAGATGCATACTGATTTAAGTAGTTAAATAAATAAAAAAATGATCGAGACCAAGTGGTCGGCTTCAGGGTCCAAGAAGCGATCCTGGAGAGGAAAGGAAAAAAAGTGTTCCAATTTTCTATTTCCATATAAGCTTGTATGGAACAGATGATGGGAAATCCATCTATAATGTATGCTTTTTTTGGTTGCATACAAATTAGAATATAGAATGGCAATTAAATGTCTATTTGTTAATTAATTTGCATTAGACATGTTTTGTGGTTGTTTTGAGAGGAATTGGTTGACTGCCAAGTTTTTCATATAAGGGAATCTTATGGAATATTGAGCATTAAGGAAGTCACTAATTGCTAGAATTTTTTTTTTTTGCATAGTCAATTGATATATGTTACTTGCTAAAAGCATAGATGGAAACAAATTGTATATTATTCAGATATTTGGTTTATATATGGTTTCTGTATGGATAAGGAAATGTTTGATTGTATCCAAGATACACAAGTTTAATTTGGAACGTACTGATATGTTGACCGTCAATTAATTATTTGGAATTATTTATTGGTGTTTACTATACAAGTAACCTTTTAATTGATGGATTCAGTTATTAAATAATTAGGCTCCAAATTGGTCTAAAGTTTGCTTATTCTTCTTTTAAAATATTTTCTTTAGATATTTGGATACTTAAAGAGGAGGTGATGATAAAGCTCAGTTTAGACAAAATATATTCAGTTTGGATATATATTTTGGATTTAGTATTTTCAGTTAATGTCTTTCTTTTTTGGATGCATATCCTCAGTAGATTATTACATGAATTTTGTTATGTTGATAATATCCAGTTTTGCCAAATTAAAATTCATGCTTATGCTTTTGATTACTTTATTTCAGTAATAATCTTATAAATATGCATGTATATAAGATTTTGGACATGATTCGGTTTTGTAAAATTTAGTCAACATTCAAATTTTTTTAGTGCCTATTGTGACTAGCAATAGTCGTCTAATATTCTAAATAGACCCATTGAAACAAGATGTCGCCAAAGTGACATCTCTTGTGTCGATAGTCTATGAGGGATGTTGGATGTTTGTGTGTATAAATTCATGCGAGTATTAGCCGACCCAAAGGAAGGTTAATACTTGGCCGAATTGCACACATACTTGTGGTGATAAATGTGTGACAATTATAAGGTTTAAATGTGAATAATAACCCGATCCAACGATAAGCTTATTATTTGACATGACTTATTGTCAACGTTTGATCATTACACCAAGAATACCACTTGCAGTTAATATCACTGTCCAAAGACTTGATATTAATGATGTACTAGGTATCTTGAGATGGGGTTCACCATTACTTGAATTTGTTTGACTATATTTTACGCTTTGGTTATTTATTAGAGCATGTTTGTTTTTGTTACTTTGTTCTCTTTACAGTTAATATTGTTAAAATATCTGTCAATAAAAATTTAATTTTCATATTTAATGGGATAAACTTTAAGGGCGAAAAAGAAAATAAATACAGAAGCTGCTAAGGGTCCAGCTCAAAAGAAACAACAATATAAAACTAAGGGTTATTTCTTTTGTGACAAGCCAGGACACATAAAGAAGAAATGTACAAAGTACCACGCATGGTATATAAAGAAAAGTACATTTCTAAATTTGGTCTGTTCTGAGGTTAATTTAGATTTATTACCTAAAAACACGTGGTGGTTAGATTCTGGTGCTACTACCCACATTAGTGTTTATAGACAAGGTTGTCTGAGCTACCGAAGCCAATTGATGGTGAAAGATACATCTATGTGGGTGACGGCAAATCGGTAGAAGTGAAAGCAATATAATATTTTAGGTTATTTTTAGGAACCGATTATTATTTGGATTTGATAGACAATTTTATTATACCGCCTTTTAGACGAAATTCAGTTTCAGTTTTCTTAATGGACAAATCTGGTTATCATTGTTCATTTGGAAATAATAAGTTTAGTCTATCTTTAAATCTAAATATTATTGGTAACGGTTCCTTTAAGATTTATGATCGCCTATATTCAGTTGAAACTATTGCAGCTTAAATAAAATCTTGCAAGTGGAGTCATGTGGTACTAAACACAAAATTAACAATAATAAAAATTTAACCTCATTATGACATAAGCGATTAGGTACATCTCTAGAAATAGAGTTTAAAGGCTTGTATCTGATGAGATTTGGATTCCATTGACTTTATAGACTTCAATGTCTGTATTGAATGTGTAAAGGGAAGACAGACCAAAGTTAAATTATAAGCAGCTACTTTATTGACTATGCTGACAAATCGAATGGTTAATAATTATACGGTTCCACACTAAATTTTTTTTTGAGACGAGAAGTATAATATTTTTTGAGGATGTTGAGTTTGGGAGAGAAATAAAGTCAGGATCATTGTCTTTGAGAATGAATCAATTACGATTACTACTATCACTTTTGACGATGTTCAGGATTATATTCCTTTCGTGATCAAAAAGTGAATTTGGAGCCTCAATAAGACAATGTCGAATTACCTCTATAAGTCGTTGTTGAGATACCTTAACAACGACAATGTAGCGGCACCCCATTCATGATAAGGTAATTATTCTTAAGGAACAAACTCAACAATCTCAAGAATCGGTAATATTAAGATGGTCCACCAGAGAAAGGAGAAATATAATTTCAGATAATATTTGTCATATTTCTCTAGAAACGTGAGGAAGACTGTGGATACTGGAAGATGATCTAATCAACTTCTGTCAGGCCATAGAAAGTTCCAGTTCTCAAAGTGGATTGATACAATAAACAAGGAGTATAAGTTCATGCAAGATAATAAAGTTTAAAAACTTGTCCCATTACCAAAAGGTATGAAGTCCACTGGTTGCAAATGGACATTTAGAACCAAGAAGGATTCGAAGGGTCTTCTAGCTAGTGACTTTACTCAAACTTTTGGGATTGATTTTAAAAAGTTTTTTTTTCTCTTCGGTATCTTTGAAAAACTCCTTTAAAACAATCACAACACATGTTGCATATTTTGATCTTGAATTACATTAAATGGATGTCAGAACGACATTTCTCAATGGTAACATGATGAAACAGTTTATATGGTGCAACCCAAAGAATACGGTTTGTAAATTGACAAAATCTATTTTATGAACTCAAGCAAGCTTCTCGTCAATGGTACTTCAAGTGATTATCTCGTTTGGTTTTAAGATGAACACTGTTAAAGATTGTGTGTATCACAAGTTCAGTAGGAGTAGGAATAATTTTCTGGTTTCGTATATTGATTAAAGCATTCAACGCAAACCAGGTGACACCTCTCGTTAAAGGAGACAAATTCGGTCTCAATCAAGTGTCCTAAGGTTAGCCTTAAAATTAAAAAATATAATAGATTTTTCCTTCACGATCAGTTGTAGGGAATCGAATATATGCTCAAGTATGTACGCGTTAGGATATTGTGTACATATTAGGATGTTAGGAAGATATTTAAGCAAATAAGGATGGATCATTGGGTAGCAGCCAAACTACTTAAGTAATTAATAGAGAACAAGAAATTATATGCTCTTTGTAAGTGATCGGATAATTCTGGAGATCATAAGGTATTCTGACTCCGATTTTGTTATATGCCAATACAGCAGGAGATCCACACCAGGTTATGTTACGATCCGCTCCCAATTTTGGAATACGAGTACGTGGCCAAGACCAGCCTGCGCCGCAGCATCGGCGGTAGTACGCTGTCTATAATAACAATGGTCCACAACAAGCACAATACGCATATATATCATCCACAACTAAGCCAGCAAAAATCACTAAAATATCCAATAGTCTCAATATTATAAATATGAAAAATCCACTACAACTCGGAAAGTCTCGGAAACAAACCCGGATAGCAGAAAATAAAATAGACAACTAAACTCCATAACTATAACTACTAACTAATGCGAATCCATAAGGAAGAAAATATGCTAATTCGCATCAGTGCTGGAACCGGGTACACCAGTGACGTCAGGGTCGCCAACATACTCACCGTAGACCTCGGGGAAAATCTCTTCGTCTAAAGCTGAAAAATAGTTATCCAGTCAGGATTGGAGCAAGATCACCATAACACTACATTACACAATATAGTATACAAGCATGAAGGAAAGATAAAAGGAATTTAACTGAAGATAAGTATAGACATGACATTGTATGATAAGAAAATACCTTTGAGACGTGATAACAATATGAAGGTAGACTTTGACATACCACTATGATATGATGACAATAAGAAGGTAGACTTGACGAAAGAAGAACAATAGACGACAGGACAACAATAATTAAGTTACGTGTACTGTGTGTTTTAGAATACCAACTTTCAACATGTAGACGGCTTGGGATATCCGTCAGTCATACGTGTGGTGCATGACTGATATTATGCAATCAATATATAGGGAGTCTGTATTCAATTCGTTGACCACATGCTTACTTGCTGTATTCCCCCGCCCGACTCACTCACAATACATGTCCACTACGATAAACATTAGCAATACGATAAACTGTAAACAATAGGAAACAATGAGTAAGACATGAACATGTATGTATATCCAACTGATTCTAACTCTCGTGCACAATAGTAATCATGAACAATGACAATCATGAACCATAAGGGAGTAATAGTGAAAAGACGACACGAAGATACATGCAGTATAAAATAAAGGAAATATAGGTCATAGTGATACTTGCCTGCTCTGATAGATAAATAAGTCACAAGTCAAGACGTCGTAGCCCGATCTACCCCGACACAAAATAATCACAAGTTAGATCAACGATTCCCACTCTAAAAATCCTAGAAAGTGGCTAATGGGTAAAATCAATTAATACTATTCTAATCCTGGAATAAATCATCTAAAATCCTATTTTAACCTATTTAATTCTGAAATAACAACCTACACACAAATATTTGGCCAAAGAAATTCACGGTTCCAAATTCGGGACTCGTGGCACGCAAACCGAGACATACTGTTGACTAACTAGTCAAACATTATAAATTCAAAGTTTGAGTGTGCAACATGATAGATTTCAGCGTCATAAGTCCACTGGAATCGACCGTGCCGCAAAATCACGATTTGGTCAAAAGTTATCGCCATTATGGCTAACCATGACCAAATCGATGAACCGTCGACCAAAGCTGACTTCTATGAGTAAAATAAAATACTAGATGAAACTCTGAATTTCTGGAAAAATTATATGTTGTAGATCTCGGTGTCAGCTTTCCAAAACTTCAAACGTATCGCAAAACGGAGTTCGAGATCGCTCGAAATCTCGAAAACCGTGCGACGTATTAATTTTTGGACAACCGACACTCAAATAATTATTCAGAAATTCGAGAGCAAAATACCAGAAAATAAATTATTTATTAAGAAACCTAACCTCAATACGCTTCTAATAAAAAAAAACGGCACACGAAAAGGACGTCTGGATCAACGGCAAACACTCCGCGAAGTCGAAGAATCCCTATTGAACTCTCCCACAAAAAAAAGCTGCTGAATTCTAGGATTTCGAAAAAATAATAACTCATATATATAGAGAGAGGGTGAGTCGGTGGCTGCGGCTAAGTCGGCTGCCACGTGGCGCTATCTCACGCGCCCACAGCTGGATCCAACGGTCCAGAATAAACCGAGCATGGCTCGGCTTGGGAGTAGCCCAAGCCGGCTCGGCTTAGGAATTCTAAGGCGACTCGGAGACCGAGTCTTCCCGCACCCGCGCTGACGGGTGGGCCTGCCACGCACGCCCGAGCGGCTGACGGGTGGGCCCCCCGCTCAGCTGACTGTGTATTAAATTTTAAAAATAGGTTTTTAATTACAGAAAAATAAATAAAAATCAGGAAAAATCCTAAAAATTCCAAATAAATCCCAGAAAATTTCTAAAAATTCCTAGAAAAATCTAGAGGGTTCTAGAGCCCAAATAAATTATTTGACCTCAAAAATACCCTAGGGTGCTCTCACAGTAAATCCTAGAAGCTTAGAAAATTAATAAAATCATATATAAAAATTATCTAAAAATCTCCTAAAAATCCAAGAAATTCTAAAATAATAAAATAATACCCTAGAGGCTGCCTGGGGACCCTGGGGACCACATATGTCCTAGTTTTACTATACTTAAGCTATAGGCTTAGGTACACACCCTTGTGATCCCAAATCAAATCTCCATTTACCTACGATTCAAACCATTATATAAATGATAATAATAAACAAAATAAAAAAATAAAAATAAAAAAATGCTCTCTAAAATAAATAAAAAAAATTTAGGAGACAAGTGCTACAAACTATCCCCCTTAAAATATTTTTGTCCTCAAAAATCAAAACATTACAAATAGCATAGTATAATACCTAACTCTTACAAGCACCAATTTCTTAATCTAAGTCACGGAGAGATAATGGCTAGGAACATAAGGGAACTAACAACTAACTAAGCATGCATAACAACTAAAACTAAAGAAGTCTCTACGAACTCGGTACTCTCTGCTGTCGATCCCTCGGGTTCGGGAGTAGCATATGGGTTAGCTACCCTTTTCCCCTTACGGATCGCACTGCGCCTTGTCTCAACCATTGTAAACTAAAAGGAAAGAAAGGATATGGTTAGTACGGTAGATACAAACATATCGAAGAAATCACGGACGGAATCAAGCAAGATGCAAATTAAGAGACAATAAGATCTTAAGATAAAATAGACTCATAAGGTTAGAAGTCCTATTTTGTGGATGATACAACCTCCTAACTTCAAATCTATTCGCAGGCTCGCAGTAGTACAACTAACTTAAGCACTACCACGAGTTCGTAGTCTTTTGCGAAATTGGACCTGCATGGGCCACCATAAAAACTTGTCACGACCCGCTCCCAATTTTGGGATACGAGTACGTGGCCAAGTCCAGCCTACGCCGCAGCATCGGCGGTAGTACGCTGTCTATAATAACAATGGTCCACAACAAGCACAATACGCATATATATTATCCACAACTAAGCCAGCAAAAATAACTAAAATATCCAATATTCTCAATATTATAAATATGAAAAATCCACTACAACTCGGAAAGTCTCGGAAACAAATCCGGATAGCAGAAAATAAAATAGACAACTAAACTCCATAACTATAACTACTAACTAATGCGAATCCATAAGGAAAAAAATATGCTAATTCGCATCAGTGCTGGAACCGGGTACGCCAGTGACGTCAGGGTCGCCAACATACTCACCGTAGACCTCGGGGAAAATCTCTTCGTCTAAAGCTGAAAAATAGTTATCCAGTCAGGATTGGAGCAAGATCACCATAACACTACATTACACAATATAGTATACAAGCATGAAGGAAAGATAAAAGAAATTTAACTGAAGATAAGTATAGACATGACATTGTATGATAAGAAAATACCTTTGAGACGTGATAACAATATGAAGGTAGACTTTGACATACCACTATGACATGATGACAATAAGAAGGTAGACTTGACGAAAGAAGAACAATAGACGACAGGGCAACAATAATTAAGTCACGTGTACTGTGTGTTTTAGAATACCAACTTTCAGCATGTAGACGGCTTGGAATATCCGTCAGTCATACGTGTGGTGCATGACTGATATTATGCAATCAATATATAGGGAGTCTGTATTCAATTCGTTGACCACATGCTTACTTGTTGTATTCTCCCGCCTGACTCACTCACAATACATGTCCACTACGATAAACATTAGCAATACGATAAACTGTAAACAATAGGAAACAATGAGTAAGACATGAACATGTATGTATATCCAACTGATTCTAACTCTCCCACAAAAAAAAGCTGCTGAATTCTAGGATTTCGGAAAAATAATAACTCATATATATAGAGAGAGGGTGAGTCGGTGGCTGCGGCTAAGTCGGCTGCCACGTGGCGCTATCTCACGCGCCCACAGCTGGATCCAACGGTCCAGAATAAACCGAGCATGGCTCGGCTTGGGAGTAGCCCAAGCCGGCTCGGCTTAGGAATTCTAAGGCGACTCGGAGACCGAGTCTTCCCGTACCCGCGCTGACGGGTGGGCCTGCCACGTACGCCCGAGCGGCTGACGGGTGGGCCCCCGCTCAGCTGACTGTGTATTAAATTTTAAAAATAGGTTTTTAATTACATAAAAATAAATAAAAATCAGGAAAAATCCTAAAAATTCCAAATAAATCCCAAAAAATTTCTAAAAATTCCTAGAAAAATCTAGAAAATATTTTAGGGGTTCTAGAGCCCAAATAAATTATTTGACCTCAAAAATACCCTCGGGTGCTCTCACAGTAAATCCTAGAAGCTTAGAAAATTAATAAAATCATATATAAAAATTATCTAAAAATCTCCTAAAAATCCAAGAAATTCTAAAATAATAAAATAATACCCTAGAGGCTGCCTGGGGACCCTGGGGACCACATATGTCCTAGTTTTACTATACTTAAGCTATAGGCTTAGGTACACACCCTTGTGATCCCAAATCAAATCTCCATTTACCTACGATTCAAACCATTATATAAATGATAATAATAAACAAAATAAAAAAATAAAAATAAAAAAATGCTCTCTAAAATAAATAAAAAAAATTTAGGAGACAAGTGCTACAAACTATCCCCCTTAAAATATTTTTGTCCTCAAAAATCAAAACCTCACAAATAGCATAGTATAATACCTAACTCTTACAAGCACCAATTTCTTAATCTAAGTCACGGAGAGATAATGGCTAGGAACATAAGGGAACTAACAACTAACTAAGCATGCATAACAACTAAAACTAAAGAAAGGCTCTACGAACTCGGTACTCTCTGCTGTCGATCCCTCGGGTTCGGGAGTAGCATATGGGTTAGCTACCCTTTTCCCCTTACGGATCGCACTGCGCCTTGTCTCAACCATTGTAAACTAAAAGGAAAGAAAGGATATGGTTAGTACGGTAGATACAAACATATCGAAGAAATCACGGACGGAATCAAGCAAGATGCAAATTAAGAGACAATAAGATCTTAAGATAAAATAGACTCATAAGGTTAGAAGTCCTATTTTGTGGATGATACAACCTCCTAACTTCAACTCTATTCGCAGGCTCGCAGTAGTACAACTAACTTAAGCACTACCACGAGTTCGCAGTCTTTTGCGAAATTGGACCTGCATGGGCCACCATAAAAACTTGTCACGACCCGCTCCCAATTTTGGGATACGAGTACGTGGCCAAGTCCAGCCTACGCCGCAGCATCGGCGGTAGTACGCTGTCTATAATAACAATGGTCCACAACAAGCACAATACGCATATATATCATCCACAACTAAGCCAGCAAAAATTACTAAAATATCCAATAGTCTCAATATTATAAATATGAAAAATCCACTACAACTCGGAAAGTCTCGGAAACAAACCCGGATAGCAGAAAATACAATAGACAACTAAACTCCATAACTATAACTACTAACTAATGCGAATCCATAAGGAAGAAAATATGCTAATTCGCATCAGTGCTGAAACCGGGTACGTCAGTGACGTCAGGGTCGCCAACATACTCACCGTAGACATCGAAGAAAATCTTTTCGTCTAAAGCTGAAAAATAGTTATCCAGTCAGGATTGGAGCAAGATCACCATAACCCTACATTACACAATATAGTATACAAGCATGAAGGAAAGGTAAAAGGAATTTAACTGAAGATAAGTATAGACATGACATTGTATGATAAGAAAATACCTTTGAGACGTGATAACAATATGAAGGTAGACTTTGACATACCACTATGACATGATGACAATAAGAAGGTAGACTTGACGAAAGAAGAACAATAGACGACAGGGCAACAATAATTAAGTCACGTGTACTGTGTGTTTTAGAATACCAACTTTCAGCATGTAGACGGCTTGGGATATCCGTCAGTCATACGCGTGGTGCATGACTGATATTATGCAATCAATATATAGGGAGTCTGTATTCAATTCGTTGACCACATGCTTACTTGTTGTATTCTCCCGCCCGACTCACTCACAATACATGTCCACTACGATAAACATTAGCAATACGATAAACTGTAAACAATAGAAAACAATGAGTAAGACATGAACATGTATGTATATCCAACTGATTCTAACTCTCCCACAAAAAAAAGCTGCTGAATTCTAGGATTTCGGAAAAATAATAACTCATATATATAGAGAGAGGGTGAGTCGGTGGCTACGGCTAAGTCGGCTGCCACGTGGCGCTATCTCACGCGCCCACAGCTGGATCCAACGGTCCAGAATAAACCGAGCATGGCTCGGCTTGGGAGTAGCCCAAGCCGGCTCGGCTTAGGAATTCTAAGGCGACTCGGAGACCGAGTCTTCCCGCACCCGCGCTGACCGGTGGGCCTGCCACGCACGCCCGAGCGGCTGACGGGTGGGCCCCCCGCTCAGCTGACTGTGTATTAAATTTTAAAAATAGGTTTTTAATTACAGAAAAATAAATAAAAATCAGGAAAAATCCTAAAAATTCCAAATAAATCCCAAAAAATTTCTAAAAATTCCTAGAAAAATCTAGAAAATATTTTAGGGGTTCTAGAGCCCAAATAAATTATTTGACCTCAAAAATACCCTCGGGTGCTATCACAGTAAATCCTAGAAGCTTAGAAAATTAATAAAATCATATATAAAAATTATCTAAAAATCTCCTAAAAATCTAAGAAATTCTAAAATAATAAAATAATACCCTAGAGGCTGCCTGGGGACCCTGGGGACCACATATGTCCTAGTTTTACTATACTTAAGCTATAGGCTTAGGTACACACCCTTGTGATCCCAAATCAAATCTCCATTTACCTACGATTCAAACCATTATATAAATGATAATAATAAACAAAATAAAAAAAAAAATTCTCTCTAAAATAAATAAAAAAAATTTAGGAGACAAGTGCTACAAACTATCCCCCTTAAAATATTTTTGTCCTCAAAAATCAAAACATCACAAATAGCATAGTATAATACCTAACTCTTACAAGCACCAATTTCTTAATCTAAGTCACAGAGAGATAATGGCTAGGAACATAAGGGAACTAACAACTAACTAAGCATGCATAACAACTAAAACTAAAGAAGGCTCTACGAACTCGGTACTCTCTGCTGTCGATCCCTCGTGTTCGGGAATAGCATATGGGTTAGCTATCCTTTTCCCCTTACGGATCGCACTGCGCCTTGTCTCAACCATTGTAAACTAAAAGGAAAGAAAGGATATGGTTAGTACGGTAGATACAAACATATCGAAAAATCACGGACGGAATCAAGCAAGATGCAAATTAAGAGACAATAAGATCTTAAGATAAAATAGACTCATAAGGTTAGAAGTCCTATTTTGTGGATGATACAACCTCCTAACTTCAACTCTATTCGCAGGCTCGCAGTAGTACAACTAACTTAAGCACTACCACGAGTTCGCAGTCTTTTGCGAAATTGGACCTGCATGGGCCACCATAAAAACTTGTCACGACCCGCTCCCAATTTTGGGATACGAGTACGTGGCCAAGTCCAGCCTACGCCGCAGCATCGGCGGTAGTACGCTGTCTATAATAACAATGGTCCACAACAAGCACAATACGCATATATATCATCCACAACTAAGCCAGCAAAAATTACTAAAATATCCAATAGTCTCAATATTATAAATATAAAAAATCCACTACAACTCGAAAATTCTCGAAAACAAACCCGGATAGCAGAAAATAAAATAGACAACTAAACTCCATAACTATAACTACTAACTAATGCGAATCCATAAGGAAGAAAATATGCTAATTCGCATCAGTGCTGGAACCGGGTACGCCAGTGAAGTCAGGGTCGCCAACATACTCACCGTAGACCTCGAGGAAAATCTCTTCGTCTAAAGCTGAAAAATAGTTATCCAGTCAGGATTGGAGCAAGATCACCATAACACTACATTACACAATATAGTATACAAGCATGAAGGAAAGATAAAAGAAATTTAACTGAAGATAAGTATAGACATGACATTGTATGATAAGAAAATACCTTTGAGATGTGATAACAATATGAAGGTAGACTTTGACATACCACTATGACATGATGACAATAAGAAGGTAGACTTGACGAAAGAAGAACAATAGACGACAGGGCAACAATAATTAAGTCACGTGTACTGTGTGTTTCAGAATACCAACTTTCAGCATGTAAACGGCTTGGGATATCCGTCAGTCATACGTGTGGTGCATGACTGATATTATGCAATCAATATATAGGGAGTCTGTATTCAATTCGTTGACCACATGCTTACTTGTTGTATTCCCCCGCCCGACTCACTCACAATACATGTCCACTACGATAAACATTAGCAATACGATAAACTGTAAACAATAGGAAACAATGAGTAAGACATGAACATGTATGTATATCCAACTGATTCTAACTCTCCCACAAAAAAAAAGCTGCTGAATTCTAGGATTTCAAAAAAATAATAACTCATATATATAGAGAGAGGGTGAGTCGGTGGCTGCGGCTAAGTCGGCTGCCACGTGGCGCTATCTCATGCGCCCACAGCTGGATCCAACGGTCCAGAATAAACCGAGCATGGCTCGGCTTGGGAGTAGCCCAAGCCGGCTCGGCTTAGGAATTCTAAGACGACTCGGAGACCGAGTCTTCCCGCACCCGCGCTGACGGGTGGGCCTGCCACGCACGCCCGAGCGGTTGACGGGTGGGCCCCCCGCTCAGCTGACTGTGTATTAAATTTTAAAAATAGGTTTTTAATTACAGAAAAATAAATAAAAATTAGGAAAAATCCTAAAAATTCCAAATAAATTCCAAAAAATTTCTAAAAATTCCTAGAAAAATCTAGAAAATATTTTAGGGGTTCTAGAGCCCAAATAAATTATTTGACCTCAAAAATACCCTCGGGTGCTCTCACAGTAAATCCTAGAAGCTTAGAAAATTAATAAAATCATATATAAAAATTATCTAAAAATCTCCTAAAAATCCAAGAAATTCTAAAATAATAAAATAATACCCTAGAGGCTGCCTGGGGACCCTGGGGACCACATATGTCCTAGTTTTACTATACTTAAGCTATAGGCTTAGGTACACACCCTTGTGATCCCAAATCAAATCTCCATTTACCTACGATTCAAACCATTATATAAATGATAATAATAAACAAAATAAAAAAATAAAAATAAAAAAATGCTCTCTAAAATAAATAAAAAAATTTAGGAGACAAGTGCTACAAACTATCCCCCTTAAAATATTTTTGTCCTCAAAAATCAAAACATCACAAATAGCATAGTATAATACCTAACTCTTACAAGCACCAATTTCTTAATCTAAGCCACGGAGAGATAATGGCTAGGAACATAAGGGAACTAACAACTAACTAAGCATGCATAACAACTAAAACTAAAGAAGGCTCTACGAACTCGGTACTCTCTGCTGTCGATCCCTCGGGTTCGGGAGTAGCATATGGGTTAGCTACCCTTTTCCCCTTACGGATCGCACTGTACCTTGTCTCAACCATTGTAAACTAAAAGGAAAGAAAGGATATGGTTAGTACGGTAGATACAAACATATCGAAAAAATCACGGACGGAATCAAGCAAGATGCAAATTAAGAGACAATAAGATCTTAAGATAAAATAGACTCATAAGGTTAGAAGTCCTATTTTGTGGATGATACAACCTCCTAACTTCAACTCTATTCGCAGGCTCGCAGTAGTACAACTAACTTAAGCACTACCACGAGTTTGCAGTCTTTTGCGAAATTGGACCTGCATGGGCCACCATAAAAACTTGTCACGACCCGCTCCCAATTTTGGGATACGAGTACGTGGCCAAGTCCAGCCTACGCCGCAGCATCGGCGGTAGTACGCTGTCTATAATAACAATGGTCCACAACAAGCACAATACGCATATATATCATCCACAACTAAGCCAGCAAAAATTACTAAAATATCCAATAGTCTCAATATTATAAATATGAAAAATCCACTACAACTCGAAAAGTCTCGAAAACAAACCCGGATAGCAGAAAATAAAATAGACAACTAAACTCCATAACTATAACTACTAACTAATGCGAATCCATAAGGAAGAAAATATGCTAATTCGTATCAGTACTGGAACCGGGTACGCCAGTGACGTCAGGGTCGCCAACATACTCACCGTAGACCTCGGGGAAAATCTCTTCGTCTAAAGCTGAAAAATAGTTATCCAGTCAGGATTGGAGCAAGATCACCATAACACTACATTACACAATATAGTATACAAGCATGAAGGAAAGATAAAAGGAATTTAACTGAAGATAAGTATAGACATGACATTGTATGATAAGAAAATACCTTTGAGACGTGATAACAATATGAAGGTAGACTTTGACATACCACTATGACATGATGACAATAAGAAGGTAGACTTGACGAAAGAAGAACAATAGACGACAGGGCAACAATAATTAAGTCACGTGTACTGTGTGTTTTAGAATACCAACTTTCAGCATGTAGCCGGCTTGGGATATCCGTCAGTCATACGCGTGGTGCATGACTGATATTATGCAATCAATATATAGGGAGTCTGTATTCAATTCGTTGACCACATGCTTACTTGTTGTATTCCCCCGCCCGACTCACTCACAATACATGTCCACTAGATAAACATTAGCAATACGATAAACTGTCAACAATAGGAAACAATGAGTAAGACATGAACATGTATGTATATCCAACTGATTCTAACTCTCCCAAAAAAAAGCTGCTGAATTCTAGGATTTCGGAAAAATAATAACTCATATATATAGAGAGAGGGTGAGTCGGTGGCTGCGGCTAAGTCGGCTGCCACGTGGCGCTATCTTACGCGCCCACAGCTGGATCCAATGGTCCAGAATAAACCGAGCATGGCTCGGCTTGGGAGTAGCCCAAGCCGGCTCGGCTTAGGAATTCTAAGGCGACTCGGAGACCGAGTCTTCCCGCACCCGCGCTGACGGGTGGGCCTGCCACGCACGCCCGTGCGGTTGACGGGAGGGCCCCCCGCTCAGCTGACTGTGTATTAAATTTTAAAAATAGGTTTTTAATTACAGAAAAATAAATAAAAATCAGGAAAAATCCTAAAAATTCCAAATAAATCCCAAAAAATTTCTAAAAATTCCTAGAAAAATTTAGAAAATATTTTAGGGGTTCTAGAGCCCAAATAAATTATTTGACCTCAAAAATACCCTCGGGTGCTCTCACAGTAAATCCTAGAAGCTTAGAAAATTAATAAAATCATATATAAAAATTATCTAAAAATCTCCTAAAAATCCAAGAAATTCTAAAATAATAAAATAATACCCTAGAGGCTGCCTGGGGACCCTGGGGACCACATATGTCCTAGTTTTACTATACTTAAGCTATAGGCTTAGATACACACCCTTGTGATCCCAAATCAAATCTCCATTTACCTACGATTGAAACCATTATATAAATGATAATAATAAACAAAAAAAAATAAAAAAAAATGCTCTCTAAAATAAATAAAAAAAATTTAGGAGACAAGTGCTACAGGTTATGCTGACTAATGGAGATATATTTTGGATGAATGTCAAATATGCACTCATAATTTCTTCCACCATGGCAGCAATATTTATAACATGCTGTAGGATATCTATTCAGGGAATATGGTTGCAAAATTTTGTCACAAGGCTGCGCCTACAGTACGGTGTTGAAATACCATATAAAATTATGGTGTGATAATAAATCAGCAGTACTGTATTCTAATAACAATAAGAACTTATATAAGTCAAAGGATGTTGACATAAAAATTTTAGTTGTGAAGGAAAGAATTCAGAATGGTAGAAGTGTCCATATAGCACATTAGAACAAACTCGATGTTAGCGGATCCGCTCACAAAAGCATTATCACCCAGGGTCTTTCATGAACATACTGCTCATATGGGTGTTATCTTAATTAAGAATATGATAATACAGCGGGAGTTTGTATTTTATGTATTTGGGTGCTATTTGGTTTTGGACACATTTATGTATTAAAGTATTTTGGATATTTATCTGATCAGATATATAGAAATTCAGTTCATTTTGTTTTCATTATGTTAAAGTATTGATCTCACTAAAGTTAAGGAGGACCAGTTGAAAATAGACATGTATTGATCACATTGCGTGTAATTTTTATGCTACGCATCCATGATTGATCTATGTCGTTTAGCTATATTGGTATATGTGACCATTGATGGTTTAGTTACGCTATATGTGACGAATGCCGCTTTGATCCTATGTTGATATGGTTAATGGACGAGATTGTCCAGATATACCCTAAGGATTAAGATAGCAATTTATGAGCTCACTAAGGTTAACACAATTATAAAGTTACATATGTGGCCTAGTGGAAGATTGTTGGAATTATTCAATAATAGGGGCCACACATGTAAAATTAATTGTATTGGGCTATCTAAATAATTAAGCCAAATTAAAGTGGTCTATTTGGAAATTGGCTTAGGGGTATAATTGTCATGGAAATAATGTGTAGATACCGGAGATAAATCTAATTTGATGAGGGGACAAATTAGAAATATCAAAACATATAAATATATGTATTCATTAGGGTTATGGTCCCCAAACTTATACGGCAACCAAAAGAGATATTTTCTCTTTTTCTCTTCTGCATTCCCATCAACAGAAAGAGAGGGACAAAGGATTCAGATTCTTCTTTGTCATTAAGGGTCGTAGCAAGTTGGAATATCGAACCCCATAAAAGGACAACCGCTTCAAGATCCATCAAGCCTAGTAATGGATTCAGGTACGCTTTCGCAATTTAATTTATGTTCTCCATCTCATGAATCGACAGGGTACAATAATTCTAACAAGCTGCTCTCCAAAGCCCTACAAGAATCCCTCTGGCGATTATAAGTCGCCCGCCTACACGTAAACACTCGAGAATCCTGTCATTGCCTGGAAAACATTCAGAAATACGGTCATTAAGGTTGTCGATAGTCGTCGCCCAAGTCACTCTCGAGCTCTTCTTGTACTTGGCCTTCTCCTCCACCTTCGCCTTCAAAGCGTCGACTTTCACCTTCTTCTCCATGATGGGCATTCTTCTAGTCGATAGCTCCCCATATAGCCTTTAGTTGAATAATATGGACCATACTTGGCTTCATGTGACCTTAGCTCATTTACCCTCTTCTCGAGCTCTTTGAATGTAGACTCCGATCTGTCATGAGTTAGGGCCAATCCTGTAAGAACTATAGCATGCCAGAAATGGAGGGTTGAAGTGGTTAGAGCTTACGAGTAAATCACCCTTTCTCCTTTATCAACAAAATTAATAAAATAATAATAATAATAATAATAATAATAATAATAATAATAATAATAATAATAATAATAATAATAATAATAATAGTTGTTGTTGTTGTTGTCGCCACAACTGGAGAGTTGAGGTGGTTAGAGCTTTTGAGTGAGTCACCCTTTCTCCTTTGAACAAAATCAATAATAATAATAATAATAATAATAATAATAGGGAAGATTTATGAAATGCCCAAAAATTAAAAAAGTTTTATGTAAAACTCACCGCTAAAAAAACTTTCATCGCGTGCCCAGAATTAGAGAAACTTATCCAAAGCGGGTTCCAAATGACCCTTTTGCCCTTCCTTTTAATTTATTGGAAACACCCACAAAACTGCTCTTAAAAAAATATTTCAATACTCCATCTTCTTCCATACGCTGCTCACTTTCGAATCTAGGTTTCCTCCTCAAAAATCTTTAAAAACTCGTCGGAAAATTTCGGAAAGACCGGGACGAACGGCAAAAGTGCTAAAACGGAGGTCCAAACATCATTTTTTTGCGATTCTAAAATTTCGGAAGGCCGTCTAAAGATAAAATCATTACTTTCAGTCTCCTCGACGATACGCTCATTTTACGACAAACGGGATCTCGTTTCGACCTCCCAGTCAAAAGTTATGGCCCTCCAAAGTTTTAGCTGACCATAAAATGCAGGAGAATGGCCATTCTCCGTTTAGAACACGAAAAATGTTAATTTTCGCATGAGGGTGGTCATTCTTCGTATTAGTAACACGGAGAATGGCATTCTCCGTCTTAATTTACACGGAGAATGACCATTCTCCGTGTTAGTAACACGGAGAATGACATTCTCCGTCTTAATTTACACAGAGAATGGTCATTCCAGTGTTAAAACGCAGAAGAATGACCATTCTCCGTGTTAGAAACACGGAGAATGTCATTCTCCGTGTTAAATAAAACGGAGAATGTCATTCTCCGTGTTAAATAAAACGGAGAATGGCATTCTCCGTCCTAATTAAGACGGAGAATGGCCATTCTCCGTGCTAAATTAAACAGAGAATGACTATTCTCCGTCTTAATTTACACGGAGAATGCCATTCTCCGTGTAATTTATCACGGAGAATGGTCATACCAGTGTTAAAATGCAGGAGAATGACCATTCTCCGTGTTAGAAACACGGAGAATGCCATTCTCCGTGTTAAATAAAACGGAGAATGTCATTCTCCGTGTTAAATAAAATGGAGAATGGCATTCTCCGTCTTAATAAAGACGGAGAATGATCATTCTCCGTCCTAATTAAGACGGAGAATGGTCATTCCAGTGTTAAAACGCAGGAGAATGGTCATTCTCCGTGTTAGAAACACGGAGAACGGCATTCTCCATTTTAAATAAAACGGAGAATGGCATTCTCCGTGTTAGTTTACACGGAGAATGGTCATTTACAGTGTTAAAACGTTAATTTAGTTTTTTCATGAATAAAGAGTTTCGTTCTTCTTTCAAAACGATGATAATTCTTATGGAAAAGAAGAAGAAAGATCTTCTCTCCACAATTGACCTAATCGTCGAAAAACTTCAAATGTCTCCACGATGAAGATGATGATGATGGTGATGATGATGACGAGCGATGATCTGAGTTCGACTGAAGAAAAACACACCGAACTACGAACGATTTTTGCGATCTCTGCTGAATATGAGAGCAATGGAATTCAGATTTCCCGTGAAGAAGAAGAAGACGAAAATCGCAATCCAGATCTGAGTTTTTTGAATTCAAATACATATGGATGACCAATTCGCGCGGAGGGGTAGTTTCGGTATTATAAAAATAGCATTTCCCAGCGGGTGGCATCTAAAAGAGAATCTTGGAATATTTAACGTAAAAATACTTAATTCTGGGTATTTCATAAAACTTATACAGCGGGTGGACATTTCATAAAAGCCCACCCCGAAATTGGGTTTCTCAGCAATTTCCAGATAATAATAATAATAATAATAATAATAATAATAATAATAATAATAATAATAATATTATTATTATTATTATAAGTAGAATACTATTTGGTACCCTTGGACATTATAAATTACTTTTGTCATCTTTGAACAAAATAACATTAAAATTGATCAATCGAATGATATGAATTTATAAATATACAACTTTAACAAATAAAATAGTTATAGTAAAACAAATCTTATAGAGATCTTATAGCATGTAGATCTTTGATACATCAAATCATTGTGTACACAATGTTCCTTTCTCTTTCTTGTAATTTTAATTTCATTGCTTAATTGTCCGGGAAAGGAAGTCTCATATTGATATCAATGACAGTCAAATACCGAATCAATACATGTCAAAAACGATACAATATAAGCGATATGTCATTATTGGTCGATACTATGAAGCTTGATTGAAATATAGGTTTCTATTCCTTCATGGATATGTTCTCAAGCTATTGAATGTTGAATGGCAAAATCAATGGATTTTGGGCAACCTGGGTTTGCTAAATTGAAAAGAATTCTAACTTACAAAAATTCTACAGAAAACATGAGTACCTTTTTTTTCTTTTTAATTCTTCAATTATAAATCGTTGGATTACATGCATCTCATCTTTTTGATTGCAAGTTCCTATAAAAAAAAATTAAGAACCTAAATAGAAAAATTTGTTTGCGTGTCATAATCCCATTGCAAGTTCCTATTTTGAGTTTCCAATTTGAGATTCTACTTATACAAATCTTTCCGAAGATAAAGAAAATATCATCGCGCTTCAACCAAAGTAAATTGGTCCAGAAAAGAAAATATCATCACTCTACTGCCATCAATCAATATCCCTGTTAGGAAACTCGGATTGTCCTACCATGCATTAGTAGGAAACCCAAAAAATTAAACTCTTGCTGACATATATAGGTTTCCTATGAAAGACTTAAAGTTCCTCTCTCCATATTAGGAAACTCCTGTTTTCCTTCTTATACCAACTCTACTCAGTTCTTTCTCAGCACCGGCCATTGTTCTTCTTCGTTCTTTCTTCTGATCCTCCAGCTCTAGCTATTCCTGGACATCATGGTCATGGCACCGATAATGGAGATGGACTACCAGTGCGACGAGGTCAAGATGCACCTTCAGGCACGGAGAGTGCTTGTCGCGGCCAAGAACGACGTGGTGTCCTTCATCGCACGCGTCGTGGACTCGGAGAAGCGGCTGACCGCCGAGGAAGCGTCTATTTTCTGCCGCATTGTCGACCTCCTCTTTGACATCGAGGACGCATGACAGCTTGCGTGGGACATGCTGTTCTCCGTCATTTCTTCTGACGACACTGCCGCCTTCGATTGGGGCAACACTCTGGCATTCATAGAATAGGAGATGTTCCGTTTCTCCGGCCGAGCTACAGGGGCCGTGGCGGGATGTGAGCGCTGCGGAGGGATCGAGGTGATGGCGGATATCTGTCGGCCTTCCGTGGAAGAGCTGGGTATCGACGACGAGATGGAGAACTTGGAAGAGGAGAGCTAGCGTCGGTGACAACTTCGAAGATGAAGGCTTCGATGATTATGATGATGTTGGAACTGAGGAGGCTGAAGTAGCATCATACATTATGTGACCTTTTTTTTCCCCTTGCCACGTCTTTTTTTTTTGGTTAAATTGTAACTTATTAATAGCTAGGAAATATCTATAAATTTGTTTTGGTAACATGATGTTGTTATAATGTAGGTTTATGTTCTGTACCTAATTTGGATGGCAACTAGTCCTACACTTCTTCCAAAGGGGTTTCTGATATGCTAGTTGTCTCCGAGCTTTACCGAGAACCAAATCGAATCAACAAAATAAGAGATTATCAAAAAAATTACTGTAGCAAAATAAATTTTATATCAATTAATATAAACGAAAAAGTTTGAATAGATTTGAAAAATCGGAACTTATAGCCATTTGAGATGGCAGAAAACCAAAAAATAATTTTTAAAAGAAAAAGAAATAGGATTTTTCGTCAACCTAGTCGACGGAAATAGGTGCTAATTTTTTTTGGTGACTTCTTTTGTTTTTGTTTGGTTTGATTTAGTTTAAACTTTTAGTTACGATCATCTAGGCATGGTCGAAGATCGAAAGTTAGGCACGATTAGAAATAGAATTTTAGTAATTTAACAACTAATCTAGTTTTGCAATAATATGAACGTATGTATAAAAATTATATATATTTTTAATATAATATAACCACAATTTCAACTTTGTGTTCGGCCCACTAAACAATAAAGATAAACCAGTCGAATAAACCAACACTACCAAAATTTGTTGTTTTAGCGACGGCCACATCCGTCGCCCATCCGTCGCTAATACGGATTAGCGACGGATCACTGACGGATTTTGATCAAAACAATCCGTCGGCAATCAGCTCGTCGCTAAAAAATGTCCGTCGCTACGTAGTCGCCACTCGACAGAATAGCGACGGCTTTCCCTCGTCAGTATTCGCTACATTAGCGACGATTTACCGACGTTATTTCGTCGAATTCAAGTATAAGGTAGTGAATTATAAAGACTCTTACCGACGGACAGTCCGTCGGTAAACCGTCGTTACTGTATATCAGAGGGTATCGTTCCGTCGCTATTCCGCCGCAATTCATCGCTAACTCGTGACGGCTTAGCGACGGAATCGCGGTGGATAATCCGTCGCCCGATTCTCGATATGCTTGACCTTCCCAGAACCATGGCGACGGATATTCCGTCGCTAATCTGTCGGAGTTAGTCACCAAACCGTTGCGAATTAGCTGCTACATTTGGCGACAGAATATCCGTCGCCAAGTGAAAGCCGACGAGAGAACGACGGCTTACCGACGGTATGTCCGTCGCTAAAGTTCTGTGCACCTTTCATACCATCAGAACCTTGCCGACGGATGTTCCGTCAAAAGGTCGTCGCTATGTAAGATATTCTGTCGGCTATCCGTTGGCCATCCGTCGCTAACTGGAAAATATTGGGAATCCTCCAATTAGCGATGGATTTTTCGTCGAAATGTAGTCGGTAACTGATGTTATCCGTCGCCAACCCGTTACTAGTCCGTCGCTAACTGAGATTTAAAAAAATTGTAGAGCTTTCCCTGTTCACACAACATCCGAACAACGGACCAATATATAATCATAATATACAATCACATAGACCAATATATAATCCAATATAAATCACACACGAATATAATGAATCACAAATATGCATCACCCAAACCAATATAAAATACACACCAATTATCCAAAAATCAAAACTAATATCCGTCGTTATAATATCCGAAATTCCCACAAATATTCAAAATTTAAAAACTATTCTAATACAATACTTCAAGGAGGAGGAGTTCGATTGTCCAGTGGTGGTACTCCCTCCTGCGACCGACGATAATACTGTTCCACTATGTATGGCGGCAATCCGTCGTAGATATTACCCGGAAGTTGGGTAGCTGCTCTGGTGACATGAGGTCAAGGAGTGCCATCACAGTCGGAGGCAGTACCAGAGGGGCAGCAGGGTTAAAAGGAAGATGACCGACGGAAGAAGGACCGACACCAGCAGCAGACGGAAAGGCACCAGTAGCAGACGGACCGGTACCAGCAGCAGACGGACCGGCAGCAGTAGAAGGAGGCGAAAAGTACGTGGCAATTTGCTCCCGCAAGGACGATACCGCCTCATGCAGCTGCATAAGCTGTGACCTCACATCATCGTCTGCTGGGGCCGCGGGAGGAGGCGGTGTCGGGGGAAATCTCTGAGTCGCCATGTGCAACGGCCCTAGGGAGCCGACTTCGTACATATGCCCTTTCTTAAAGCCATCGACGGTATCTACGAACAAGTCGTTACGAGCGGCCATAGAAGAGGGCGTCCGGACGGGCATCGTTTCATCGATATCCTCGCCAGTAGATGACTGAGCCCGACTAAGGGCCTCACGATACGCAGCCTATCAAATGAATGTGTTTATACTATAAGTTTATCTAAGTTGTAATCTAAATCCTATGTTTCACTAAGTTATAGTGTGAATCCTAAGTTTACCTAAGTTATAGTCAGAATACTTTTAATTCTAACGTAAATCTCATAAACATAAGTACTTAAATCAGTCTCCTTGGCCCTCTCATCGACGAAGCTCCCGTCCTTCCATCTCTTGTGCGTATGTTGGAACACATCGTGCATGGTGACCGATTCTGGCGCTTTTCCCTCCTTCACCGCCCGTTAGGTCTGCATACGAAATTTTTGTAGAATTTAATTAACTCCGTATATTAATAATACTGAATTCGATAGTGAAATGAATTTGTGGTATCTCACCAGATCTGCAAGCGCCGCTGCGTGGGGCCTTGATCCTCTGGTATGAAGCCCCGCGGCCCGTCGGTTCGCCTTTGCCTTCTCCGATTTCTTCTTGTATGCAGGAGTATCCATCTTATCCAAGAGCTCCTCATAATAGTCCTGCCGGATCCAATTCGGCCTCGTCTGCCCCATTTTAAGGTTATGAATCATATCCCGTATCTTCTTCGAGGCAGCGCTTCTGTAGGTCCTGCGTATCGCGTCCTCACGATGGGGGGGGGCACTAGAATGTCGTCTAACATACAGATTCAATTATCACGTAATTTAAAAAATGGTTGATTAAAGAGTAACTAATAATTAACCACAAGATATATATATAGCCTCAACTCGTCGAGCCAGACGTACTTCACGTTTGGGGGCACTGACGAAAAGTTGAGGTAGGGGCCATGGAAGTTAGCCCGGATAATTTTCCCTAGAGACCTGGCACTATTAAACGAAAAAAACCTACAAAGAAGCAACGACTGGATTATTAACTTGAATAAATAAAACAAATTTAATAAATTATCTTAAATTTACTTATGAGGACCCCGCGAGCTATAGCTCTCGTCGGAACTCGCTTATCGACCTCTCTGGTGCCGTCGGAAGATCCGCGGGTCCACGTATGTACTCCCCAGTAACCGGATGGAACCGAGTACGGGGGTACTTCGGGGCCCACTGTGCAGTAACTGGTGGATCCGCAGGCAGAACGGATCCGCTAGCGTATGGAGACTCATATCTCCATGAAGTTGTCGATTGACGGCGGGATGAGTATGTGCCCGGGGTACTCTCCGGGTCGGGTTCGCTGGATGGGGTCACATTCCGGGAAGATTGAAAGCGACCACGACCACCACCACGACCACCAGCAGCACGACCACCACCAACAGCACGACCACGGCCAGCCATCATGATCTGTAAATAAAACACATAAACATAATTAATAATATAGAAGTGTAAAGGAATATAAAATTCTAAACTAAAATATATATACCATCAGCAGGGCGACGAGTGCCACCGCGATGAAAAGGACTAGGAGTGCCATCTGCAAAAAGAAAATCATACAATAAGTAAATGATCGAACGAAAAAAGCATGAATTCACGTAATTTCTTTTATGAGGTCAAACTGAATTCACATAATTGGAAGTATTTTTAATATACAACGATATTTAACCTAATCATCATCTTCGTTCTCGTCCTCGGCCCCGTCTTCTTCATCATCCTCATCCTCATCCTCATCCTTATCCTCATAGTTGATTTCATCTGTATCCTCATCCCCATCAAATTCTTCTTCTTCTTCTTCTTCTTCTGCCTCAATATTTACGACATGACACCTCTTTCTCCCCTGGTTGACAGCTAAGTCTTGTGTATCAATCTCTTTCTCCCCTCTATTTTCCTCAATAATATTTTCAACATCCATTGTATCCGACTGTTGTCCCAAGTATTGAGACTTTTTGATCTGGTCCTCTTGGTATGTTGGGTCTCTAACGTTGATTGTATTTCTAGATTTAATCTTGTATACTGCCCACCAGTCAAATCGATCTCTACGACGCCTTGGGTAGCTTGTATAGTAGACTTGAACACCCTGACTTGCTATCGTAAATGTATCGGACCCTCTATACCTCCTGCGATAATTTATATCGAAAAATCCAAATTATTTATCGATTCTCCAACCGATATTTGGTGTCGTATAGAACCACTCACATTTGAACATCACAATATACATATCATATGGGGTAGTATATTGTAAATCTATAATATCCCGAAGCACTCCATAATAGTCAAAGTCCGGCTCGTCGTCATAGATGGTGCCTCTTATGCAAACTCCAAAATCCTTGGTATTGAAGCCGTCATTGATAAATTCGATATTTATAGCATTCTGAGTTGCCTTAAACCTGAAACCATTAACGACTTAGCCTAGCCAAGTCTTTGCTTGCTTCTTCGGTCCCATTGCCAGATAACGAACACTCTTATTTGTGAGTGTCATTTCAGGCAATAAAACCTGTAAACAAATATTTATAATTTAAATATTTTAGATGCCTATATTTTAATGGTAGCCGCATAACATATTATCTCAGTTACTTACGTATTTGCGAAACCAGGACGAAAATGTACAATCAACCTCTCTTTGAAGTCCCTCATCGGTAATATCGGGTGTGTAATGCCCCACTCCGCATCGGTGCATTATGATGAGTCGTTGACTCAAAGAGAGTTTCGTTGACCCGACGGGTATCGATGCGAATCGATGCAAGTGTTGCGTTGGCCAAAGGTAAGCTTTGAGTCGGTTGGAATCTATGAATCGAATCGATGCAAAGAGTAAGTCCCGCTTGAGCAAGTGCTGATTTTAGTTGATCTGGTGTGCAGGCTATGCTTCTACGCTGGACGATAAGAGGTCAGCATTTTGCCTCATGCAATGAAGTATCCGCAAAACCAAATCTTGGCCTTGCAAACGGATTGTGGCATGGGCACGATAGGCCAAATCAACCGAGTAGAGCAAAGGAATGGCTAAGTCCGGGAGTTAGCTATGCGATCGAGTTATGGAAGCGAGACGCTTCAATCGGCGAGGCGGCAAGGCGTATCGGCTTAAGGTGGGCGGGTTCTTGACTCTCTCTCCCTATTCCTTCACGTCTAATAAAATACGTTATGGTTGCATAATATGTTATCGAGTTAGTGAGCGTGGCTCGGCGAGTAAGTGTCTAAGTATGCGTTGAACACTAAGATAGAACATTGAACAATCGAAATATTGAAGCGACGTACATCGAGTGCACAGGTCGCGGTAGGGCAATGATGGTAGAACATTGAAAGATGATATTGAGATGTGCATCATGTGTACGGCTCCGAGAACATTGAACACTAGGCGTAGAACATTGAATACGGTGCTGAGCGTGCCCTCGGGCACTTATGCTATGAAATGACTAAGTAAATACGGAAGTAGGCTATACGAATAACATTATGAACGGGATGCGTGATTATGAGTACGAGACGACTAAGCCGTTGGGCGTCGTGCATCAATATGGATGTGTTGGGGCATAACGCCGACAGAGCTCCCCATATGAATGGTGGATTATGTTTATGGCACGGGAAACCGTTTATGTGCGACACTATGTTTATGGAATACGAGATCGGCTGGTATGCTATGGATTGTACGATATGGAACGTATTGCATGGTCAATGGACTCGGATTGCCCGTGCACGGGTGCGGCTTCCCTCGAACGGTTACGCCGGGGCGCCGGGACCGTTCGGCCTAGGAGGGAATTATGTGTGGTATTTATGGTGCACAACATTCGGACGGATTGCGACCGTCCAGTGCTGTGATAAGCTATGATATCCGTAAGTTTGGAATCCTTCGGATACTGGGCTAGCAACCCGTATCGAAGCGATTGTAGGCTTACACATATGAGATGCCAAGTCCATTACGGTGTGAAACACCGTGACCTTCATATAGATAGGGCCGGTGGGCTGAGTATGAGAGCTGGGTACAGGCGCAGGGCCTGTCACCCATTATGCATATGTTTACGTTTATGATTGGTCTAAGTTTATGAATGGTCGCTTACGTAAATGAGATGATTTTATGTTAAGTTCTAACCACTGCAGGCTAAGGTAACGGGACGGAGATGAGCACGAACACTATGTTTATGTTTCATGTTATGGCTAACTGTGTCTGCTGCAGGAACACGGTACGGGATACATTTAAGATAAGTTGCTATGCATGAGTATTGCTATGAAATTGATCCTAAGGCTAAATAGAAAGACCACAAAGTAAGATGCATGCTCACTAAATGATTAAGTGTTTGGTTTGGGTGTGAGCGGGTCTTGATCAGTGCGAAGCGAGGACGAAAGCACTAAACCCCCACTAGTTTATGTGCAGGTTCAGGTTATGATCGGCTCGGGGCGGAGCTTGGCTTGGACGTGCCGAGGCATGGAGTCCTTGGCGTTCAAGAGGAGCTTCCGCATATGCGTTCGGACTTGCAACATGGAGATATTCGGCCGAAGACTACTTGGTGGCTATAAAGAGGCATAATGTATGGAGCAATGTAATCCTTTGTGAGCTAGAGAGATCATGAGTGTTGTAGCCAATTGGCATTTTATGTTGGGCTATTCAGAGCCATTGTAACCTTCAATTCAATATGAATAAAAGAGATTCTTATGTTTCACTTGTTTTCTTCCGCTGCTTATGTTATCGATTTGAGATAGTTCTATGTGAACCTGTTATCTTGCCTTGCACGAGCACAACTCCAAGCTCGTGCGGCATCACGCCCCAGCGATGACGATGATTCGGGTAAAATCTAGCGAGGACGAGCGATTTCCTGGGTCGGGGCGTGACAAGTTGGTATCAGAGCGGTTCCATCCTTTGGACCGTGCGTGAATCTCTTTGACCCTCAGTTGCTTCGTTATCGAATTCAGTTGACTCTAAGTTGTTTCCGCAACCGCATGGCTCATGGATCTGCTCGACGCTACATTGGATGTTCCATATAATAAGTCTATATTAAGTGCGTACGTCTGCCACAAGTATGTCGTGACTATCACGTTATCTCCGGGTGCCGTCGGAGAGTGTTGGTTGCACGAAATGCAACGGGTTATGGAATGATGGTCGCACGAAGTGCAACGAATATGGTGATGTTGGTTGCATGAAGTGCAATGATATGCGTATTGTTGGTCGCATGCAGTACGAGGAGCTATGTGTTGTTGGTCGCACGAAGTGCGAGAGATATGTGTTGTTGGTTGCACGAAGTGCAACGGGTCGATATGTGAGGCAATGTGTATTATGTGGCTATGTGAAGGATTATGTGTTGTCGGTTGCACGGAGTGCAGCAAGTCGTGGATCGTTCGTTGCATCGGTACAACGAGTTGATACGGTATGATGTGCGTTGTATGGCTATGCGGATGGATAGCGATATGTTGTGCGAGATTGAGTAAAGACCTTAAGTATCGAGACTAAGTTGTTGCATGAGCTGCAACGAGCAGGATTCGAAGATCGCGGATGCGATAGTACGACTCGGGTTGGTCGCTAAGTTGAGTTGAGTAGGCGAACGTGTATGTTGGCTATATGTCGCGTTGAGCTTTGAATAAGCGAATGTTGCGGGTGTGATCGAGATGATCGCCATGACACGGTTAGATTGAATGTATGGCAAACTTGAGCTATCGTTAGAGCTGGGATCGGAAGGATCGCCATACGGGATAGTTGATTGAGGAATAAATGTTGGACCTATGCGGAACGTAATGTCGAGTAATGACTCAATTTCGAGTGGTATATGCAATACCAATTATGCGAGCAAGTATAGCGAAGTATTGTGTCGATAACGATAGGCTCGATCCTGAGTGGTATATGGGATACCACTTAGCGATGGTTATGTTAAGCCGCTTGGTGACTTGCGATAGGTTTCGTTGAAACGATTATGTGGTTACGATATGTTTGTCCGTAACGGATGGAGTGGTACCGAGACTCGAGTAGAAATGATGCGATAGGAGTCGATATAAGTATGCTTTGGTGAATTAGTTAAATGAGTATGCATGAAGTCGTGCCTACAGAGGATACGTCGGACGAGGATTCGCTAAGTATAAGTCGAACGTTAGGCCGAGCATATGCGAACGAATATTACGTTGAGGAAATGGTCGACCCGGTCGAACTTATGTTGAGTTAGTACGGAGACTTCTTCGGAATATGTTGAGTAAGTACGGAGAAATTATGCGAACGAATTTGGGTTAACGCGATGGATCGGTAGCACGATTGGAAGTACGAGTTAGGGATATGAGAATGGATATATGAAATTGAAAATTGTGTCGCGATGATGTTAAGTAGTTACAACCGAATGGATCTGATAAGTGCGAGACTTGATTCGTATTCGAGTTCGGATAATGGCAATAATTGCAACGGGTTGGAGCTTATGAGAAAGGAAGATGTTCAAGTTATGCATATCGACGATGGTATTGAGGCGTATCAAAGACGATATGCAATAACTCGAGGATACTCTGATCGAATGAACGAGAATTATGTTGAGCATTGTTGTTGGATGAATAAGATGCAAGTTAAGTTGATGTCGATTTGGATGACGACGGTAGGAACGCTTCGGAAAATTTGAGAGTCGATGGATGTCGCTCGGATGAAAACGAAAGTGTATGGATTGCTTCGTAGATAACCACTATGTTGACATTCTTGTCTTGAGCGAGCGCAACACCAGCCTCGCACATGCGTCACGTCAAACTAGAACAATCATTCTGCGTGAGCGCTGGTATGGTGATTCATCCAGTGGGGATGATCAAACTTGTGAGGCGTGGCAAATTTGATATGGACTTGTGGTTTGATGCGAAGGTGAAATTAAGGATTGTGCGATATTGTTGACGGTAGTATACGAGTGATTCGAGTAGAGAAGCGGTGCATCAGTTGCGCGGGATAGATAAATTACGGATTTGTGATGTATGTCGGATTGGGTAAAGTCCCATAGGAAGTGTTGCGAATTGATTTGGCTCCGTAATAGGATATAGCATGGTTCGTTGTAACTGTCCCTCGTTGATGATCTTCAATTATCGAGCGTAGTTTCGGGGCAGATGACCCTAGAAGACTTGACCGCCAAATCAAGTGAATGTTGAAGTCCCATAGGACGACCCTAATGAAGTCGCGTAAGAAGGATAAGGAATGAGGTAGTGCATGTTGAGGATAAGTCTAAGCGAGCGAGTATCGTGTCTCGAAAGTTAGCGAGTACTAGAATCGATATGGTCAAGAAAAGTTATGCTGGATCGAGTAGATGTTGAGGAACGTGCTTAGCATAGCGATGCGGTAAGGCAATTGCAAGGGCTTTGCAATGCGCAAGAGCAACGGATAGTAGAACGACCTAAGAGTGTGTCGTAGATCGGTTGAGTAACGGTTAGGCTATGTGTATTGAGCGCGCGATCTATGCTATGAAATGAACTAGTCGAGATGGAATCGAAGTTTGAGTAAAGGATTTGTACTCGGTCGAGAATCGGGGATGAGCGTATCGTAAGAGACCTTGGGTCGGAAAGATTGTTGCCTTTGAGCATCGTAGACTCAAGTTGACCTCTTGTGTCGAAAGAGCGCGAGCATGATGTCTGGATAAGTTGCCTAGCGGGGGTAGCCCCAGACTCGATGCGCGGGTAGTTCGAGAACGTAGATCGTGTTGGGATAGTGGTGTGCGAGACTTAGTACGGATTGTAGACAAAAGAGTTGGTGACATGTGGACGTAGTCCATGTCGTTAAGGCTAAATGTTATGAATGATAGGATGAAAGACTTGAGTTATATGAGTGATAGGAAACGGTTGGGCGAATAGGCGTTGCGGAAGCTCGTTGCGATCGGATGCGCAATGACTTATGTAATGCATACGTTAGGTGGCCGGCGAGAAACTTATGAGATTGAAGTTATGGTTTGAATTAAGTTATGTGTAAGATGTTGGAAGATGATCGCATGTTATGGGATGATGCATACGAAGAGTATTTTAGGAATAGGCGCTAAGATATGACTAAGTCGAGTACGGACCGATGGACGCTTGAGGATTTAAGTTGAGTTTGTTAGTTGTCCCGATATCCTACAACTAAGCTTGGCTGAAATGCATATATTGATGGGACGCCTAAAATATGTGTATGATCCAGACTGAGTTGTATGATTCAACGATAGTAACACGTGATCGTGAAGCGATCTATGCGAGGCACTTGGATTAAGTGTTGGTTTCGGTTCGAGGACGAACCTGATTTTGAGTGGTATATTATGTAATGCCCCGCTCCGCATCGGTGCATTATGATGAGTCGTTGACTCAAAGAGAGTTTCGTTGACCCGACGGGTATCGATGCGAATCGATGCAAGTGTTGCGTTGGCCAAAGGTAAGCTTTGAGTCGGTTGGAATCTATGAATCGAATCGATGCAAAGAGTAAGTCCCACTTGAGCAAGTGCTGATTTTAGTTGATCTGGTGTGCAGGCTATGCTTCTACGCTGGACGATAAGAGGTCGGCATTTTGCCTCATGCAATGAAGTATCCGCAAAACCAAATCGTGGCCTTGCAAACGGATTGTGGCATGGGCACGATAGGCCAAATCAACCGAGTAGAGCAAAGGAATGGCTAAGTCCGGGAGTTAGCTATGCGATCGAGTTATGGAAGCGAGACGCTTCAATCGGCGAGACGGCAAGGCGTATCGGCTTAAGGTGGGCGGGTTCTTGACTCTCTCTCCCTATTCCTTCACGTCTAATAAAATACGTTATGGTTGCATAATATGTTATCGAGTTAGTGAGCGTGGCTCGGCGAGTAAGTGTCTAAGTATGCGTTGAACACTAAGATAGAACATTGAACAATCGAAATATTGAAGCGACGTGCATCGAGTGCACAGGTCGCGGTAGGGCAATGATGGTAGAACATTGAAAGATGATATTGAGATGTGCATCATGTGCACGGCTCCGAGAACATTGAACACTAGGCGTAGAACATTGAATACGGTGCTGAGCGTGCCCTCGGGCACTTATGCTATGAAATGACTAAGTAAATACGGAAGTAGGCTATGCGAATAACATTATGAACGGGACGCGTGATTATGAGTACGAGACGACTAAGCCGTTGGGCGTCGTGCATCAATATGGATGTGTTGGGGCGTAACGCCGACGGAGCTCCCCATATGAATGGTGGATTATGTTTATGGCACGGGAAACCGTTTATGTGCGATACTATGTTTATGGAATACGAGATCGGCTGGTATGCTATGGATTGTACGATATGGAACGTATTGCATGGTCAATGGACTCGGATTGCCCGTGCACGGGTGCGGCTTCCCTCGAACGGTTACGCCGGGGCGCCGGGACCGTTCGGCCTAGGAGGGAATTATGTGTGGTATTTATGGTGCACAACATTCGGACGGATTGCGACCGTCCAGTGCTGTGATAAGCTATGATATCCGTAAGTTTGGGATCCTTCGGATACTGGGCTAGCAACCCGTATCGAAGCGATTGTAGGCTTACATATATGAGATGCCAAGTCCATTACGGTGTGAAACACCGGGACCTTCATATAGATAGGGCCGGTGGGCTGAGTATGAGAGCTGGGTACAGGCGCAGGGCCTGTCACCCATTATGCATATATTTACGTTTATGATTGGTCTAAGTTTATGAATGGTCGCTTACGTAAATAAGATGATTTTATGTTAAGTTCTAACCACTGCAGGCTAAGGTAACGAGACGGAGATGAGCACGAACACTATGTTTATGTTTCATGTTATGGCTAACTGTGTCTGCTGCAGGAACACGGTACGGGACACATTTAAGATAAGTTGCTATGCATGAGTATTGCTATGAAATTGATCCTAAGGCTAAATAGAAAGACCACAAAGTAAGATGCATGCTCACTAAATGATTAAGTGTTTGGTTTGGGTGTGAGCGGGTCTTGATCAGTGCGAAGCGAGGACGAAAGCACTAAACCCCCACTAGTTTATGTGCAGGTTCAGGTTATGATCGGCTCGGGGCGGAGCTTGGCTTGGACGTGCCGAGGCATGGAGTCCTTGGCGTTCAAGAGGAGCTTCCGCATATGCGTTCGGACTTGCAACATGGAGATGTTCGGCCGAAGACTACTTGGTGGCTATAAAGAGGCATAATGTATGGAGCAATGTAATCCTTTGTGAGCTAGAGAGATCATGAGTGTTGTAGCCAATTGGCATTTTATGTTGGGCTATTCAGAGCCATTGTAACCTTCAATTCAATATGAATAAAAGAGATTCTTATGTTTCACTTGTTTCTTCCGCTGCTTATGTTATCGATTTGAGATAGTTCTATGTGAACCTGTTATCTTGCCTTGCACGAGCGCAACTCCAGGCTCGTGCGGCATCACGCCCCAGCGATGACGATGATTCGGGTAAAATCTAGCGAGGACGAGCGATTTCCCGGGTCGGGGCGTGACAGGGTGTCCTCATTTTGACTTCATCTCTAAATACATTGTTAGAGAGAATAAGAATAAGTGTATTTACTTACTTTATCAAATTAGAGATTATAACGAGTGCAAGTGTAATGACTTACTTCTCCAAATCTCTTACTTCTTGTATGTCACAGTTTAACAAGACATATCGGTGAGCGGCATCATACTCATCGTCAGTCAACCACCGTTCTTACTAGCCCCAACAGGCTTGCTCCTTACATTGAATATACCTCCATCCTCAACGTCCTCGTCATTCCTTTGAGGTATATTTCGATTTGTCTTAACATGAGTATCGAAATAAATGGAGCAGAAGTTTGACACCTCCTCGATAAGATATGCTTCGCATATCGAAGCCTCTATATGAGCCTTGTTGCCAACTTTTTTCTTTAGATGGTGTAGGTATCTAGAGAGACAAATTATCTTGAGAATTAAGAATGAATTTTAAAACCCACCGAAATTCAACTTAAATTATATTAATTTTTATGTACCTTTCAAATGGGTACATCCATCGATAATGAACATATGTACCGACACGGGCTTCGTATGCTAAATGAATCGGTAGATGCTCCATGCTGTCGAAGAAACCCGGAGTAAATATTTTCTCCAACTTACAAATTGTTAAGACAATCTTCTCCTCAAGTTCAACCATGTGTTGCACCGTCAACTTAGTTGAACAAATATCCCTGAAGAATGTAGATAGTTCAGCCAACGGAACCCATACAGCAGAAGGCAACAACTCTTTCAAAGCAATGGGCAGTAATCTTTTTATAAACACGTGGCAGTCGTGACTCTTCATTCCCGTTAGCTTGCTTTCATTGAGATCAACGCATCTAGACAAATTCGACACATAGCCGTCGAGAAATCTTAAAGTAGATACCCATATGCTTTTGGATTGTCCTTCGTCTTTCCTTTAATATCCATGACGGTATTGAAGACATTATCGAACACATTCTTTTTGATATGCATAACATCAAGACTATGCCTTATAAGATTATCTTTCCAATAAGGCAAGTCCCAAAAGATACTCCGTTTGGTCCAGTTATGGCTTTGTTCGAACCCATCGACACGATTGTTCGATGGATCTTCCATTACAGTGGACAAGTCCTTTACATCTTCCCAAATATCGTATCCCGACAATCTGGCAGGCGGATGAGAAAATTCTTGTTTTTCAGCTCTGAATATGTCCTTGTTCTTTCTCCAAGGATGACTCGCGGGCAGAAATTGACGGTGACAGTCAAAGAAAGAAGTTTTTCCTCCATGCTTAAGGCAAAATGCCTTTCTATTTTCCATGCATATCAGACAAGACATGGTGCCGTGAGTACTCCATCCCGACAGCATACCGTATGCGAGAAAATCATTGATTGTCCACATCAGTGAAGCTCTCATCTGAAATTTCTGCTTCCTGGAAATATCATAGGTCGCGACGCCGATCTCCCATAGCTGTTTCAGCTCATCCACCAACGGCTGTAAATATATATCGATATTCTTCGTCGGATTTTTGGAAACTGGTATGATAGCTGTCAAGAACATATAAGTAGTCTTCATACACATCCATGGTGGCAGATTGTAAGGGGTAAAAATGACCGGCCAGCAGGAGTATTGAGATTCCGACTGCCTGAAAGGGGCGAAGCCATCAGAACATAGCGCCAGACGTATATTTCTAGGCTCTGCAGCAAAATTTGGATGACGTAAATCAAAATATTTCTACGCCTCTCCATCCGAAGGATGTGACAATTCTCCATCATCCTTTGTGCGTTCTTCGTTGTGCTACGTCATGTGTTCTGCTGTATTCTGAGACATATACATCCTCTGTAAGCGCTTCGTAATCGACAAGTAATGCATATACTTGTAAGGATGTCATTTTCTAGTTGACCTCCCTTTTTTCCTGACTGGCTTGTAACGATCCACATTATAGAAGCTGCAACTTTCTATGTCCTCGTTCTCCTTGTAGTACAACATGTATCCGTTGCGATAACAATCTATCTTCTCGTAGTCCAGTCCCAGTTGTCGGACCATCATCTTTGACTTGTAGAAGTTTTTTGGAAGCTCTTTTGATTCCTTTGGTAACACCTCCTTGATTAGTTATATAATTCGATCATAGCAAGCTTATGGCAAGTTAAAATCGGACTTTATGTTCAACAACCGTATCGTCACTGACAGTACAGAATGAGTCTCACAACTAGGATATAGAGGAGTTTCTGCATCCTGAAATATATCATAGAACTCCTTCGCCTCAGGATTTGGATCCTCTGGATCAAAATTAGGCCCTGCCGCCTCGTACACCATATCTCGTGCAAGGTTCTGTAGGTCTCCATAATCAACAGAGCATTCGTCGTCTTCGATGACAAAATCTGTTGCAGCATTATCATCAAAAGCATAAGTAGCAGCATTCGCAACCTGTCTTTCCGTATATAGTTCACCTTACGATGACCACAGGCCGTAATCACGTACGAAACCCTTACGGGTCAAATGATCTCTCACAGTCACCACTTCTTCGTAACGTCTATTACGACATAGATACTTGATTTTATTACCGTCCATGTACTAAGCTTTGCTCATGGCATACTTAAGAAACACTTCTATGCCTGCCTGAAAATCGTTACTCACACCTATTCTGCTTTCGTGTTGTCGTTTGTACATCCATGTACAATCAACGAAATAACGATCCATCACAGATTGGATGTGAAAATCTGTATCGTAAGACAAACTAAACAGAATTAGTATATAATCATGTAACTGGTGGATCCGCTGGTATATAGGCCGGATGTACTTAGTATCGACAGCATCAAATTAGTATCGGTCTATAGGTTTGGTATATGTCATATCAAATTGGTTTGGCCTTAGCAAATTGGTAGATACATATGCGATATGTATCGTCCGTATAACTAGGATTCGTATTGGCCTTATCGTTTCGGTATCGGTCATATCCGATAGGTATCGGCCGTATCGGATATGTATATGCCGTATCGGATTAGCATGGTGGAAGGTTTAGTAACAACTGTACTTGGATTTCTCTCTTCTCGAGCTAGAATACCATTGCAAGAGAGTCACGAGAGAATAAAAAAATCTCCTACATATTGATGTTTACGAGAGTGATTGGCCAATTACAGTAACATACATCCTGCATTTTCCATCAGGAAAGGAGAGATTGAAAGCAATAACATATAGAGACATATAGAGTTGTATTTCGGGAGAAGAACTCCTATAAACTCTTTGTTCACAAAACAAACTATAGAGAATACAAAACAAGTATCGAGTTCATAACCTACTTCGCAAGAGAAGTATCTTAATATTCTCAGTTATCTCAGGCTGATCTGACATAGAACAGTAATATACTTCTCTTACGAAGTAGGTTATGAACTCGATACTTGTTCTGTATTCTCTATAGCTTGCTTTGTGAAGAAAGAGTTTATAGGAGTTCTTCTTCCGAAATACAACTCTGTATGTTATTGCCTTCAATCTCTCATTTTCTGATAGAAAATGCGACATGTATGTTACTATAATTGGCCAATCACTCTCGTAAATATCAATATTTATGAGGTTTTTACTCTCTCGTGACTCTCTTGCAATGGTATTCTAGCTCGAGAAGAGAAAAATCTAAGTACAGTTGTTACTAACCTTCCACCATGCTAATCTGATACGGCCGATACATATCCAATACGACCGATACCTATCAGATATGGCCGATACCGAATCGATAAGGCCAATACGAATCCTAGCTATACGGCCGATACATATCGGATAGGACGATACCAATTCGCTAAGGTCAATACCATCCGATACGACCTATACCAAACCGATATACCGATACTAATCCGCTACGATCGATACTAAGTACATACGGTCGATGAGGTGGATACGATACCGATAGTTCAATACCGATAGCGATAATCCGATACCGATAGTTCGATACCGATAGCGATAGTCCGATATCCGTCGCTACGTAGTCGTAAATTTGTCTGCCACTTTTTCCAACATTTCCCGCCAAATATTCGACGGTAATCGGTCGATGATTTGTCGAAAGTCCGTCGCTAACTTCGACGAAAAAAATCCGTCGCTAAATAGCCGTAGCTAAAAATCCGTCGTTAAAATAAAAATCTGTCGATAAATAGCCTATAGGTAAGCCTACCTATACCAATACAACACTAAACCTATATGAAATCAAGCCTCATTCAATTACTATCTATCATACAAAATAACATATGTATACATATATACGTTATTCATGCATTCATGTATGCCTATATTACCAATACACTAGCTTACCTACATGCATACAAAGGTACTTGCATATCATATTCATATCACTCATTATATTGCATTTACACCTTTATAACATACATGCTTGCATACTTGGATTGATACATTGCATTCATATTTCACTACATTGCATTATCTAACATGCATACCTATATTGCATTATATATATATATATATATATATATATATATATATATATATATATATATATATATATATATATATATATATATATATATATTACAGAGATAGAGGGGGCGTGATGAGTGGCATAGCTGTGTGTGTGTGTATCATAGCAGTAGGGAGTTCAATGTGTTAATGGCAAAATGGAAAGTGTCACCATAACCCGCTGCCCCCCCGCCACCCACAACCCCCGCCGCCCCGACCGACAACACCACCACCATCTTCTCCGTCACCTCCGCCATCACCTAAACCTACGCACCCCCCAACCCCCACCCCCCGCTGTCCCGACCAGCCGCCCCCCCAACCCCCTGCCCCGACCCGCTGCCGCCCCGCCACCTACAACCCCCGCCGCCCCGACCGATAACACCACCACCATCTTCTCCGTCACCTCCGCCATCACCTAAACCCACGACCCCCCAACCCCCCACCTCCAGCTGCCCCGACCCGCCGCCCCCCCTGACCCCCTGCCCCGACCCGTTGCCCTCCCGCCACCCACAACCCACGCCGCCCCCGCCACCCCCGCCGCCCCCGCAGCCCCCGTCGCCCTCGTTGCCCTCGCCGCCCCCGCAGCCTCCGCAACCCCCGCCGCCCCCCGCTGTCCCGTGCCACCCATAACCCCCGATCACCGCGCACGAGAGAGAGAGAGAGAGAGGATTACCTTGAGAGAGAGAGAGCGATACTAAGTACATACGGTCGATGAGGTGGATACTCTACCGATAGTTCGATACCGATACCGATAGTCCGATACCGATAGTCCGATACCGATAGCGATAGTCCGATATCCGTCGCTACGTAGTCGTAAATTTGTCCGCCACTTTTTCCAACATTTCTCGCCAAATATTCGACGATAATCCGTCGATGATTTGTCGAAAGTCCGTCGCTAATTTCGACGGAAAAAATCCGTCGCTAAATAGCCGTAGCTAAAAATCCGTCGTTAAAATAAAAAACCGTCGCTAATAGCCTATAGGTAAGCCTACCTATACCAATACAACACTAAACCTATATGAAATCAAGCCTCATTCAATTACTAACTATCATACAACATAACATATGTATACATATTTACATTATTCATGCATTCATGTATGCCTATATTACCAATACACTAGCTTCCCTACATGCTGTAGGCCTCAAAAATGAAGTCACGCTGAGTTAATACAGCCTATCAGAACAATGTCTAAATACACTCTGAGTTCTATCAGACCATTTTCTCAAATATACGCAGAGTTTAAATGGTACACAGAGACATCTCATCATTTGTCAGAGTGTCATTATGACTGACAGCACAACAGTCAAAGAATGTCTCCTCGTATGCCACGTATGCACAGGACTCGAGAGATCTCAGCCGACTATTGCGTGACTTTCGAAATCTTCCTCAACAAGATTCATTCTTCATCAAGTTGGCGTACCAAAAAGACCTTATTGTTATTTAATGTGACTGACAAGGTAATCAATGTCAGAGATTTTGTGTCAGTCGAGGCACGTCGAATCAAGACAGCTGGCCGTTCTGACTCAAGTCTGCGTGTATTTTGAACTTCTATGTTCCTTCCTCAAGTTTGTGTGAATTTGAGCTTTCTGTCTCAAGTTGGCGTGTATTCTGAAGCTTTCTGCCTCAAGTTGGCGTGTATTCTGAAGCTTTCTGCCCCAAGTCTGCGTGGATTTCATCCTCAACCAGTTGGCGTGGATTTCATCTCAAATTATCAGATTGGAGTACGTGGCAGACATGCCACAAATCTCTCGTACGCATGTCTAGTAACTTGCACACGACTCATGCACGATTGCCATGTGTCCAACAGTTACAGGCCACGTCTAGTAACTGCTCATTAACCTTGCGTACGTTTGAGTCCTGCGTGATTATCAACTATGTATAGATTATGAAGACAGTTATCTTTTTCAGTTATTTTTGACTCTATTAATAGAGTTCTTTTCTCATTTATTGTACAGATACATAGATATCTAAATTGCTGTTAAATTCTTAAGAGCTTTTCTTCTTCGTATCGTCTAAGGGATAAAGCGATCGTCTTCTAGATCGGATTCCTACAGTTGTATTTTCCCAGAAACACAATAAATAAAGTGAATTTATTTATGGAAAACAAATTGGCGACTCTGCTGGGAAAACCCATCTCCTCTTCTGAGATGGCCACAACTCAATGCGACGCTTCGTCGGTCGGATCGACGAAGAAGGTGATATCGATTCAGTTCAATCAACTCGCCTATGAAGAAATGCAGCGGGCTAAGGGTGGCAAGCACACTTCAGCCTCTATCACCACTGCCAAATCAAAGGGACGATCTGTCTACGTCCCTAACAATCTGTTGGCAACCAAAGACGGTGAAGTTTCTACCACAGTGTCCATTACTAACACTGGCAAGAACTCCACTGCAGGCACGCATACTCATGTGTGCTCGAAAACGACAGCATCCAAAAGACACGCTAACAGTGATGGCTCCTTAGCCAAATCTGTTTCCGTAGTCACGCAGTCCAGAAGTCACGCTGACAGCACTGGCTCTTTAGCCAAGCCTGTTCCAGCGTGCATTTCCAAACCTAAAAATCACGCTAACAGCACTGGTTCTTTAACCAAGCCTGTCTCAGCGTGTATTCCGCACGCATCATCCACCAAGTCAGCTCTTCCTGACTCAGCATGCGTACCAAAATCTGGCTTCTTAGCCAAGACTTCATACGCTGACAATACTGGCTTCTTAGCCAAATTGTCACCAGCATACTCTAAGAAGAATAGCTCTTTAGCTATTTCTTCTTCTTTGCCAAGTTCTGCTAGAACTGGGGGGTCTTGCTTTAACTCCTCCACAAATGGCTCACAAAGTCCCTTCGAATAGGAACAACTCTTTAGTTGTTTCTTCTGTTCCTGTAGTATTTACTTCAGGAACAGCTTTGACTGACAGTTTTGTTAGTCAAAGAAAAGAAAATAGTCTCTTGACTACTCTTCCTTCTGGACATTCTATGTCTCAAAACTTGAACAAGTCTAAGAAGAAACATTTCTTAATGTCTTCTTCTACGACTTCTTCAAATTGGGCACAAAATTTGTCTCTACAAAATGGTTTGTTACCAACTCCTAATCAAGGGAATGGTTCAACTCTTCCTTCTCTGTAAATATCTAAATCAATGGAAGGAAAACTTCAAGTATCAAAGACCAATGTTTTACCTCCAACAGATCTAAGAACGAAACTCAATCAATCCCGTTTGGGAAGCACTTCTTGTCACGATCCGCACCCGCTAAAAGGGCACGTGACGCGACAATGCCCAGCCCTCACCGAAAAAAATCGGCGTAGAACGCTGTAGATTTTTCTACTATAAACAGTTTATATATATAACAAAACCTGTCGAGAATATGGTCAACTCCGAACGGAGGACAAGCAGTGAATATATATAAGTACTCAATCACAACTCTAAGATAACAAAGTAAAGACTGAAATGAAAAGACAACATGACGATAAAATAATATATAACCTACCAAGTCCAACACAAAGAATATATACAAGTCCAAGTCTCTAATACAGTCCATAATAATAACAGTCTCAAAAGTAGCTGGAGACAAAGTCCAGTATAAAAGACCTACTCTAACTAAGCAATAGGTAAGGTCTCGCCAGGCGGAGCTAAGCCCTGCTGGACCAAAGTCTCCAGGTCTAGGCCCACTACGTCATCCGGACCTACTCTAACTAAGCAATAGGTAAGGTCTACATCTGTAATATTTTCAACATATCCTGTCAGGATGAAACGAGTATAATCTACTAACAACAGTTCACAAGATATGACAAAAGCTATAAGACAGTAAATAGAGAGTATACACAAGAAAATCATGGAATGTACATGTGAGTATCATGGCAAGGTAAGCTGTAAATCTAGAGCTAGAACAAGGCAAGTAAACTGATCATGGCATGTACAAGAATCAAGAATCATATATCTAGGTGTGTGAATACTAGCTACAATATATGGCCGGATTGGGTCTGCACAAGGTTATGATCTAGCCAATCATACGCGTGGTGTATGATTGGCATTCACAAGGTTCACAATATATACAAGGCGAGTATGACCACACATCTATACTAGTACTCTCCGTCCCCGACTGGTAGAGTGGATCCAAGCAAGACACGTTACGACACGGGATTCTACGAGAAGAGAGCAAGTCTTCTCGTGAATCGGTGTCCATATGCTGCACAAGAACTACAAGGGAGCTTGCACAAGATATACCAAGATAACGAGGAATAACATCTCATGTCGGGATCCATGAATACCAATTCGTGTGACCAATATGTCGAAAATAAGCATATCCACACTAATTACATGAATCATAACAATCATTATAAATTGGAAAAGTGTCAGAGAATGTACTCGCCTGAAATATGATATGGTACGTCAACCGGAGCAAATACAGCGTCTCGAGGACCTATAGGGAACAAGACGTATCAATACTATGTTTAGGAAGTAAAGTTAAATCAAATTAAATCCTATTTAGTCATTCTAGGTCAAGACATGTCTAGTCGGGTCAATCTTGGTCATGGAAGAACATTGGAAGTTAATCCAAATCAAACTAGGTCGAAAACTGGCTTACCGTTGACTTTTGGTCAACAGGTCAACTCTGGTCAACTCTAGGTCAACCCTAGGTCACTGGTGACTAATAGTTGACTTTTAGTCAACTGTCCAAGTTAAAGGAATTTGGAACTAAATTGGGTAAAGTGTTGACCCATAGTTGACCTTTAGTCTAAAAAGTCAACCGTGGTCAACCGGGGTCAAGACTAGGTTTAGACGGCTAATTCTACTCATTACCAACCTATACAACCCATATCCAAGTCCATCTTGGACTTCAAACTCAATTTCTCGGCCGTAGGCCAATTCCTTAATTTACCCTTTTTAGGGTAAATTTCTAGCCTAGGTAGAAACCTAGTTAGCCTATCTACGCTTAGTATTTTGACCCGTGCTCCCTAGGGTAGTAGGGTACTAGCCTATAGGTTCTTATCTACGAAAATACCTAGATAAAGTGGACGTCTAGTCCACCTTACGGCCCGTTGCAGATATCTTGAATATTTCAAGATACGCACTGATACGACGCGATACCGGCGCCCTACGACCCGATTCCCACTCGGAGCCTACCCGCAAAATCTAATTCACATAACCAGGCCTACGTCAAGTTTCGTCGCGATCCGATACTCGGAACTCGATTTTCCCTTCTAACTCGATTTCTCTCTAAAACTCCCTTTTTAGCCCTCATTCAAAATCTCTTTCTTACTCTAAATTCTAATTCTTCCTTCTTCTAATTCTCTCATTCTCTTTTCTAATCTTCTTTACTCTTTTTTCTCTCATCTCCTACTAACTTCTTCTATCTT